>JAVANC010000005.1:2877500-3030000 GCA_033319125.1 Parnassius glacialis | reverse complement strand
GTGGGCTAGATGAGGTGTTCGAAAGAGTTAAGCGGCAGTAACGACTTAACGCATTCACAAAATAGTGCGCTTATTTCTCTAAACAGCGTTATGCGATCAAATGCTTCGTTTTAGCAATCCTGCCTCACTTCGAAGCCTGGATGCATTGACAGACAGGAAAACACACTTTCAGACTTACAAGATAATAACCAGGCACGGGTGCTTCGGTGATTATTTGTGTAAGATTGGGCGGGAAGCGACGGCGAACTGTTTACACTACGGTAGGCAAGACCCGGACTCCGCATTATTTACGTTGGCAACATGTCTTGAGTAGAAACGGGAGCAGATGGTCCTAGTAAGTCGGATCGGTTAGGACCTCTCCCTGCCAGCAGTCATGTCAGCGATGCTGAGCAAGGGGATTTGGCAAGGAGGGCCTTAGCCACCCTCTGTGAATCCTTTATGTTTCAGAAGGTAGGCAACTAAGCGGTGTCAGGAGAGGACAGATCCCGCTTTGAGACGGCGTAGCCAAAGCGATCTCACGGCCCTCTTCTTGATGATGGTGTTACCATACCAGAAACGAGGCTTAGAGCGTTTCTGGCGCTCAGGGCGGGGAGCCCGAACGTCTAGTAATGTAAAGCCTGAGGAGCATGGTGACCCAGAAGTGTTCTCTAGCACTTTCATGGCACTGAGAGGGTGTTTGGGGTAGTAAGTCCTGCCCCAGGGACGTTACATATTAGGGGATAACCATGATGTAGTATTATTTGCAGATGACACTTCTTTAATTTTCAAATTAAGTCGACAATTACTAAAATATGACGAAGTAAATAATGCTATATCTAAATTAGTAAATTGGTTCAAAGTTAATAATTTGCATTTAAATGGTACAAAAACAAGATGTATGAAATTCACGACTCCAAATGTCAAACAATTAAATACTAATGTAATTTTAAATGGGGAGAAACTGAGTCTTGTAGATACCACCATTTTTCTTGGAATCACACTAAACGCGAAGCTTCAATGGAGCCCCCATATATCAAAACTAGCAAGCAGACTTAGTTCTGCAGCATATGCTGTAAAAAGATTAGAAGTCTAACTAGTGTTGAAACAGCTAGACTAGTTTTCTTTAGCTATTTCCATAGCATAATGTCCTATGGTATTTTGCTATGGGGACACGCAGCTGACACTGAAATTATATTTGTTTTACAGAAGAGGGCCATAAGATCAATTTATGATTTAAAGCCTAAAAAGTCGCTGCGACAAAAATTTAAGGAAATTAATATATTAACTTTGGCCTCTCAATACATTTATGAAAATGTAATGTACGTACACAAAAATAAAAGTAGTTTTACAAAAATACGTGATATTCATTCTGTAAATACTAGGAACAGACACAAGCTAGTAGTACCAGTTACTCGACTCCATCGAGTCAGTAATTCATTCTTGGGGCGATGTATACGCTTTTACAACAAAATTCCAGAAAAAATACAAAATTTGACCTGCTCAAATTTCAAAAACTTTATTAAACTAAGTTTGTATAAAAAGGGTTATTATAATATTAAGGAATTTATGGATGATAATAACCCCTGGAAATGAGGTGATCGCTACCAAGCTATTTCTAATTTATGTTGTTAATTTGTGTAACATCATGATTGTAAGCTGTAATTTATAAAAAAAAAGTCCCGCTGGGTTTCTTGCTAGTTCTTCCCAGGACAGAGGTTTTTTCCGAACCAGTGGTAATCAAACAAAAGAGTGACTTTCAATTAGTATTATTTGTAATCTATATTGAATAAAAAGTTTCGGTTTCTGTTTCTGTTTCTGTACTTTAATAAAGCAAAGCGAGACAATGGTCCAGTTGTATTCCAAACAGAGATCCCGGGACCCCTAATATACGCTGATGGTGACCACAGTAGGTTTTTGGCTGGAAGTAGTCCGGCATAAACTTTCTGTTGCCTCCGCAGCAGAATGTATCCATGAGTATTTTCCCACGATAAAAAAGGCTGACGTGGTGGATATCATTACATGATAACACGATAGATCGAGTAAGCAAACCAACTGCAATGGTCAGGGGCGATTGATTCATTTTAACTCTTTGTGGAGGATAAATTTCATCGCATCCACTTACCATCAGGACAGGACTGCCCCTTCTATTATTCAATATAGTGCTTTATTTATATAGTTTCAAACACTGGCGACGTGGTATATCAGAAAAGAAGCGAGACTTCTGGCATGCCACACTAACATCACCAATCTAACTGCAATTATAGGTATTTTCGACATATATAACTGGGTGTAGGATTTTACATTATACAGAAGTAGATTAATTAAATCAGTTATGATGCTGATGATGATATAAGCAAGTTAAAGTACGTTAGTAAACCATCTGCCACATCTGGGCCGCTTTATGGGCAATTTTTATTATTATCGCTAGCCGAAAAATTGGCAGTCGCACATTTCGGGTCTCAAGTTTCAGAGTCCTGTATAAACACAGATAAATATGAAATATTTTCTTGGCTCATACGAAATATGATAAACTGTAATCTTCCTCGAATGTGTTGAACCGTCTAAATCGTCGTCATAAAAATCGTTTTCTTTGACATTGTGATGTAACAAAATGGAGAGTATTCTTTTTCGTTGGTCAAGAGTAAAATACGTTTACCTTTTGAAAGTAAATATAACACTTTTTGTATTATATCTCATGAAGTTTTTCGCAATAATTCTGTGGTTATTTATTATTATATTTAAATTAAGTTCATAGCTCCAAGCCCGTTACAAATGTGATAGAAACATGCTGCAGCTATAATGCAACTAGGTTGCAAAACGAATGTATCAGCTCGACCGGTAAAGAACCCCGCTTTCACATAATAGCAGCGTAAAAAACAACTTAAGTGTATTTCATGTGAAAATTATAAAACGAATTATTAAATAACCTAGTAAAGTGAGTGAATTGTGGACTTGCCACACGGTTACCTGAATTTTGGACAGACCAGTCAATGTTATGGTTTATACAGATATAAGCTATATTGAATCCACAAAATTGAGTGATCAGGCAAAGCGCAACATTGTAATTCAGCCACCAACATGAGGGAAATACGAAGGACCAAAGGCGCGTTTACTGTCAATTTACGAAGAATCCGCAACGAGACAACTACAGAAACTACTGAGTGAGATGGACCTGGGGGAACAAAGGCCATCACAACGTTTACGTCGTATGAAAGAACTAGCGCGTGGTAAGATAAAAAATATTCTATTCTAATTTTTTTATTCTATCCTGTGGCAAAAGTATTTACCGCCAGCGATTAAAGCAGTATAAGCAGTTGCCGATAGCAAAAGTTTGGATACTTTGGCCGCAACAGCAGATAAGGTCTTGGATGTCACACACACGACCCATGCAGGCAGCAGAGATAACATCACCGGCCACGAGTGACCACAGTACGTCAACATTAATTTTAGCGGAGATAGCAAAGATAACTTTGAGATTGAACACTCTGGAAATCAGACAAGGAAGGTAGGTCGGTCGCGATCATCGGCATCAAGGGGAAAGAGTATATCTCGTTATAGAATATTTAGACGACCTCGTTCAATTTCCAACCAACGAATACCCGAAAGTCCCGATTGTCTCTGTTCATACCACTTGCATTACCGAGAGAGAGCACACCGATGTGAAAAATCGTGCGCATGGAAGAAGCAATCGGAAAACTAGCAGACGTGCAGGCTATGGCGGGAGCTTGCGCGGTGTAGCCATCACACCGCCTTGTGTCACCGACTCCAACACCGGGCTGCGTTTTCTCGTTGATACTGGTGCTAACATTTCAGGTATTCCATGTAAAAATAAATATAGATATAAAGATTGCTCTGATTACAAGTTGTATGCCGCAAACGGTACCAAGATTAAAAGGTATAGAGTAAAGATTCCCATATTATTAATTTTTCCCGTCATCTTAGAAAACATATTTAAAGACAATTTTAAATTTGAATCGAAACAGTGAATATTTCTAAGAGACTGTAAGCTATAACTCAGGAGATTGTTGAATTCCTTCAGTTGTTGAACCTTCACCCTATAGTTAAAAAAGGGAGCCCCACATACATATGTAGGTACTGCAAGACTTATATTCGTGTGAGTTATTTTTCCTAGTTTCTCCTTAATGTCATTTATGAGTTCAGTGCTATTTACTGTTTTCTTAAAATCTACTTCTCCTATGAGAATAATGCAATAATCGCTACTAGTATTTTTTTTTAATTTTGTGTGTAGATTGTTAAGCAATATCTTAATTCATGAATTCGGTGCGATGAAATGACAGTATTCGAAATCGAAATTAGTATCCATCCTCTCTATAGCACGTAATACTTTATTTCTATTATTACTGCTTACTACGCATAATTTCATTTTTTTGTTTTCATTTGTGTCATTTTTCATGGGTCATTTCTATTGATCTTTTCGATATGTCTTTACTGTATTCTTTGTTTTTGTCATCATTTTTTTCTTTTTGCTTCTTTTGTTTTAGTAGTTACCTTACTATGATGAAAATCTATTTTTATTTTATTAATATTTTTCTTTCTTCTTCTTGACTTTTCTGTCATCGGTGTCGATCGACATATATATGCCAGTCTATTTGTTTTCATTTTATACGCCGCTATTTGTTTTTATTATTTTCAAGTTACAAGTTTTCTACTTACTTTTCAGCAATCTTGGGGCACGGCAGTGCCCCCGCCAAGTCGAGCAAAAAAGCGACACGGCCGGTACCATCCTTTTCTCGAAGCAATTCAGGCCATTTCCGAAACCCTATAACTTCGTTATGGATAAAACTAGAAGCCTGAATTTTTACTAACCAAGTAGGCATTGTATAAACTCAGTATGTTTCCAATTTCATTAAATTTGAACCAGTAGTTTGAGAATTATAACTAGACAAATTTTCTTAATTTTGTCACTCACTGACTGACCGATACAAAACTCTGAAGCACTTCTAGCGGACATAGAAACTTAAAATTTGGAATGCAATTGTAATTTAATATATATAAATCAAGGAAAAATTAAAATATTTTACAATTTCGGTCCAGTTTTCGATATACACCAACTGCATAAATAACTTTGTAATCCCTTATAAACATATAGTATTACAAAGTTATCTTTGCAGTAAATGAATCAGTGTACCTATATATGTATAATGGAATAATAGGTGTAAATAGCTACCTAGATATAACTATCTACAAAAAGAAATGAGATGTCATCAAAAACATAACTTGTAAAAAAGCCAAGTCTCGCAACTCGGTTCTTCTACCGTAAAAAGTTGTGAGATCCATGTAATACCAAGTCGGTTAATTTATTCAGTCCATAGATTGATACATAGATTGACTTGGCAATCGCACTAAACAATCTAATTTAATATAATATGTTTTACTTGTGCGATATATTGTTTTCATGCGATTGCCAAGTCAATCTATGTATTAATCTATGGACTGAATAAATTAACCGACTTGGTAGTACATGGATCTTACAACTTTTTACGGTAGAAGAACCGAGTTGCGAGACTTGGATTTTTTACAAGTTATCTTTTTGATGGCATAAGTAATTTCTGTTGTGGGTTATTAATTTAAGTATCAATTCATTCAACTCTTCCTTCCGACTAAGGCTTATTTCAGAACAGTTTCTGTTATGAATACGTGTTCCTAATACAGATTCGTCTTCTTCACTATCCGACAAATCTGATTGTAAAGATTCAAAAGAATTCTCTGTAGAAATGTTTATTCGACATTTGGCACGTTGAGTGACAAAATCTTTTGTTTGTGAAGTGTCTGCCAATGAATTCGATAGATTCCGAGCTGCATCTACAGCAGATTGCACAGGAGTTGTATATATCTGAGGAGGACTATGCATACTACTTGCGGATGCAAATGCCGCCATTGAGTGAACCGTAGGTGTATTTTTTAATGCAGCTGCTGATATGTTGTTCAATTCTTTTTAACATAGAATTTTCTTATGAGAGCTTACAGATGCTCTTAATGGGGTATAACTGGTGTCAGCAGGGCATTCCCGTCGCTTACATATATAGTTGTTACAAGTTCATTTACTGCTCTTTTTCCCCTTTGTCAGATAATACAATTCTTCTGATATGTTTGCGCATTATACGTGGTATAAGTTTGCACAGTTGTAACATGTCAGGATTCTGCTATCATACAAAACTCTTTTACATTTTCCACACTTGTTCGCCATTTTAAGTACTTTAAAAAGGAAAAAAATTCAAAACAAATTTAAAATATTGAAAATATATATATATATATTTAAAAAAAATTGAATTAACCGGAGATTTGAACTGGCGCACCGTTCATGCGCAGACTACAAATTCAGGAGCTTAAACCAAAGAGCTATATTAACATAACCAAACGCGCTGAAAAGTCGGTAATGTTTGTAATTTTAATGCTTGTAAAAGATATTCCATGACCACATATGGTAATGTTTTCCACTGTCACTGGATGAGTCACGCACAACACGGCACTTGAAGACTTTGTTTTCAAATAAAACTTACACTTTTTCTTTGTTTCTACACTAATATTACTTAGTTCCTTTGTAATTAAGTTGTACAGTTTTGGAGTTAGACATTAATGAATCGATGTGTGTAAATTTTATATTAGAAGGTTAATTTTTTACTACTTTTAAAAATATAACAATACGGAGCCGTTTATATTTCGTGCGGTATATGCGGAATCTTTTAAACATTGAAATATAGATAGGGAATCATTAGCAACATTTTTGCTATTAGATCTTTCCGTAAGTTATTTGAGGGACACCAGTTAGTTATTTTTACAGACCACAAGCCTTTGATTCATGCTTTTAGGAAATTAGATAGCAACAAAGAAATACCTTGCTCGTCGACAAGGCAGCTGTTATTCATCGGCGAATACTCAACAGACATCCGGTATTTAGAAGGTAAGAATAACATTGTTGATGACTCGTTATCATGCGTAGAGACGATTTCCTGTCTCACAGTACTCGATTACCACGAACTTGCTGAGGCACAGAAAGACGATGTCTTCATTGCACAAACAATATGTTCTAACACTGTCAGCACTATAAGCATTAAAAGTATTTTTGTCTGTCATTGATTCGATATCTTGTGAAACTTTGATGGAACACGCCGACGCTATTTACCACTAAGTTTTAAATAATAGCATTTGACGCGGTACACAATTTGAGCTACCCGAGTGTACGCACTACTAGGAAGTTAGTTTGTCAAAGGTCCCACCACGTTGCATGGACTGGTTGGTGAATACAGGGCCCATACCCTGCCCAAAAGCGATGTTGTTCCAAATCATCGATCTGTACAATTAAGGTTCAAAATTTTCGTTTCGATTTCACTAGTCAATATCAATAGTATGTAACAATAACAATATAACAATAGTTAATTACATACATGTTATTCAGTTAGTTGCATCACGTGTTAGTATAGAGTTTTAATAGAAGCACCTATTAACCACCCTATTAGCTATTTCTACCACCAAATGTCAGGGCTTGCAATCTTGTTTCGTTCTAAAGCATAAAGAGAGACAGAATAATTACATACTGTGAGACATTTCATCTCAGTCTTCAGAGGTGACAACACATCTCCAGCCTTCTTTGCTTGATGATTCCTGTAATTTCGTACGTCACTATAGTTTAATGAAAAAAATAAGATAGTAAGTAGATATTGTGGCCCAAAGATAAAGCTACATTTATATTGAATAAATAATCAAAATGCAGACGTGTGTAACTCGTAACAATTAAGATATAACGCCTTATAACCAGTTACATAGATCTCCGGTTTTTGCATTCACTATTCAAAACGCGGCAGCATTAGCTGATGCTGAAATATATTTCACACTATTTTGTACGAGTGGCCCCATAATCTATGAGTGGACCAATTCCTACTGCTTATATAATACGCTGTGTGGCTCTATAACGCAAAGACGACGATTCATGTTTGATAGTTTCTAGGTAGTAGGACTCCTCTAAAGCAATAGAGTACTTCTGGAACTATTCACTATAGAGTCAAAACCAGTACAATTACAGGCTGTGAGGCATTTCATATTAAGCCTCAGTGGTGACAATGCATTATTAAGATCGTTTTTTTTTAAAGGAAAGGGGCAAACGATTATGCGGTTCACCTGGTCGTAAGTGACTGGCGCCGCCCATGCCGGCCTTTTAAAAGGGAGTAGGTTCTTTTCTTGAAGTTGTATCCACTAAAGCTACGCTATGAATCTTATTTATTTCAAAACAATCTCAATTTCAATATCAATAACAATCGACATTTTATTCTGAAAGAAGAAGTTGGTAAACAAAAGGACTATGTTTTCGTGCATAATCAATTTCGTATATTCAAGCTATAAATAATGAATAAAAATAATGAAATATTCTATTTCACATATCGTGGATCAAATCTATTAGTAATACAGGCTCCTTAACCTATTTTTTAATTAAAAATAACTAAAATAAATAAAATAAAATAAAGACTACTTAGACAAGAATGACTTGACATCACACTAACCACATGCGCCACATGATCTTTTACCATCAGGACTGGGCTGGATTGTATGTTCGTTTGTAACTCTTACTCTATAAAAACTATTTCGAAGTCATGTGAATTCGCAGACACATAAAGTAGCTGGCTAGATTAACTATTCTTACCTTCTCAGAAATGGGAGAAGGCCAAGAATGGGACTTACACTGAAATGTTATGTCATCTTAGAGGGGAAACTTATTAATAGAATACGACAAATACTTTTATCCTATTGCTGAACAAAAACAATTCTTGGCTTCCTACACCTTACCTAGGCGGATTATACGCAAGCGAACCTGCGGGTAAAAGTTATCAAAACATAATATGAATACACGATTTGATAACTTTCATCGCTACACATAACTGTGTAGTGGCGGTGTAAGAATTTCCACTACCCCATATCATACCGTGGGGCGGTAAGAGGCGACTGAGTCAAAAATACCGGGACCAGCGACCTAATAAGGAGAAAATTAAAAACTGCAGCTACCAACCCGCCTATCAATTGTGACAACTATGGCAAACATCCACTATGAGGGGGATATTTGACATAGAATTATATGGGGGAAAACTATTTTCAGCAGTACTTACACTTTTGATAGGCTGTAACGTTCACGGATATTTTCAATAACATATGCTGACTAAGATTGATACAGTTGCGTTGACATATTTGTCAGTTGCTAATAATGTTATTTAATTGAATGTCCAATACACAATTTGTTGCCAGTCGATTAATCTATTAATAATTAATACTAATATAGTAATTAAGACAAGAGACGAAATTGAGATATGAGAATTTAATTAAGATACTCTGCAGTTACAGTCTATTTTAAAGATGATGATGAGATTGTAAAGAGGATGATAAGCTGATGATGATAAGTGAGATCATCTGTTGTCTCTTAACTATTCCTGCCATCAAGCAGTAGTTTTTTTTTAACTGAAATGACAAAAGAACTTACAGCCCAGCTGATGGCAAGTAGCTACTGCAGTCCATGGACATCAGCAGCAAACTACGAACAAATAAGGCTACAGACGCGTTGTCGCCTCTGAGGACTAAGATGGAATGCCTCACAGCGTGTAATCGTACCAGCTCTCGTTTTTATTATTGGCGTTATTAGGAAGAAGCTGCTGCCCGTCTCCTAATTTGTTTCCCTCTGTCGCTTCCTACGATAACCAAGGGATGATAGGGTAGTTGACATTCTTACACTGCCACTACACAGTAGATACACCTATTCCTTCAGTTGTTTGTATTTATATAATAACAAATTCGAGGATATGTTATTCTGCCAAAATTCAATGGGACAGCGCAGCGGTCTTTTCTCCTGCACAAAAACCATCTCAGAACCTGCCCAGCAATGGGGTCAGCATAGGCTGTAGCTTTGCAAAGCTTTTTTTATAATTAAAATGAGTTTACTTTAGACCTCCATGTGGTCCGAGGGCCTAGGAGAAGCCTGTTAATACGTTCCTCGAAGACGTGTAGGTTATAAGCACTCAAAAAAAACATACGCCGGCAGGGCATTCCACTCCTTCGCTGTATTAACACAGAGTCATTGTTTTAAGTCATCAAGGGACTTAAACTCTAACGTGTAATGCGGCTTTTCTTCATTGAACCTGTAGCAAGGAAAGACAAAGAAACCCCTAGTTTTGTTTAAAACCTTGTTAAAGCTGCTTTCTGTTATTTATCTTGTATCACGAGTGAAATAATTCATGAATAATTCATCAAGTTAGGATGAGGGGATACACACAACGATAATACGGTTATATAGTTGCTTCTTCAGAGGAATTGTAAATAATGTGTTTACTCGAGTAAGGACACGTGTACAATGTCTACCTATTTTTTATAGAAAAGGTGCAAACCATCGGGTGGTTCAGCGATGGTAAGTGCTAACCACCGCCCATGAACAACTGCAACATCTAGGGCATGCGTTAAAAAGTAGTCCGGGAAAATCACCAGTGGTAAACGATTCCATAAAGGAGTCGTGTGAGGAAGCAAACGCCTGGTAAATCGCACATTAATTAACCGCCAAGCTTTCATATGATGTGGATGGTAACGTAAATTATGTTGCGATGGCATTTGTGAAATTTGGCGGGTTGGTATTAATCCCAATAATTCCTCAGAGCACTTTCCATGATAAATACTATAAAAAATTCAATGGGATGCAACATCTCTTCGAAGCGTCAGTGACGCGAGCTGATCGGAAAGAACTTCGTCGTCGACGATTCGAGCCGCTCTGCGCTGGATACGTTCAAGTGGAAGGGGCTAGAATCGGAGAGCCCCAGCCCAGGATAGGAACAGTATTCCATATGAGTCAGAACCTGCGTCCGGTTGCCGTTATGAAATACTGTCCCGTTCCGCTAAGCACGCCATACTTTTAAGAGGCTGATTTGGCTTTCTTTTCCAGGTGACTACAAAACTATACATTACTCGATATGTTTTGAGAATTCCGAAACTGGCTGAAGCGACAAGGTACGGGAAACGGTTAAACGTGCAAGTTTATGACTTCTGAGGATTGAACTAGATTAAGTCGCCCCCAATCCGAGACTTTGTTCAACAAAGACTCAACTTCAGACACAGGTTTGTTCCGATACTCGGCGACGTGTTCCCGAGAAATATAGAGCATCACCAGTGCTATCGGCATCATAGCAATGAATGTTATGGGTTTGCAACATATCATTGATTTGCAAATAGATGTTACATAGATGCTCCATTGACATTTATTACGTGGTAGAGCCATACTTCAGCTATATTAGTAGTTTAGTTGTAGTACGAATGAATGGGCTCGACCGGGGAAGGACCACGCTCTCACAGAATACCAGCGTAAAATAGCAGCTTAACACTGCTGTGTTTCATATGGTGAGTTTAGAAAACCGGAGACTTTTTACTGGAAAAGAAGCATTCCATCTTAGTTCTCACAGGTGACAACGTATCTGCATTTTGATTCGCAAACGAGGATAGATTTAGATGTCTATGGACCACAGCAACTAAGTGGTTGCATCAGATGGACTGTGTGCTCGTTTGTCACCCTATTCTATAAAAAAAATCCTTGATTAAGAATTAAATATACATGCTTCCTCACCCGTGTTTTCTAAGATGTAATAATGTTTCGTTATCAGAAAAAAGGGTTCTTAGTTCTTATAAAACGAAGCACAGCAGTATTATGCTGCCTGCATTAACGCTAGTTTTCTGTTTCCCTGATCAGTCGTGTTGCAATCACAAGATAACTGTTTTATGCGTTTCGATCACTCTATGAGTTAAGATTTTTTTACCTTTAGCACAGTAAAATAGAGCTTGGGTTAGCGATATTTTGGCGATTTCAGCAACAAAACAAAAGTTATGTTTTATTCAAGCCACGTGTGTACCGTATTATATTTGGTATAGATAAATCTAGTAAGCATCGAGTTTGAGCTCTGTATTTCATAACTAAAAATCCTTTGGTATCAAATTGGGACAGAAATAAGCTTTAAAATAGTGGTTTAATATTATCCGAATTCTATAAAATGTATTCATTATCACAGCCTTTGATAAGTCCACTGCTGAAGAAAGGCCTCCCCTAAGGAATACCACAAAGCATGGTCCGGAGCCACCTGCACCCACTGACTTCCTGTATATCTTATCAGGTCGCCCTACACTTCGCTTACCGATTGCCATTCGAGAATCTTTATTCCCCATCAAATGTCGGTTCTATAAGCTACATGACCGGCCCATTGCCACTTCAGCCTACTAATCCGTTAATAATTTGTTCACGTATCGACTTTTGGATTCTAACTTATACCATTGTCTTCGTGCATAGAATTCGCATAGTATCGTAGCCTGAACACAGAGTTTATCAACTAAACGCTGAAATATTGAGGAATCATTATCATTTAATCAGATGAGAAATAAGTATGAAATTGGACTAAGGGGTATTGAGAAAAAGAAAAATATGAAAATTAATTCCTGTGACGAGATGTGGATGACTCGTTTCAAATAATAAAGAAAACAAGCAATAATTTAAAATTAAAAAATTTATACAGCAGACTTCAATATAAGTTATTAATAATAACTCAAAAACCATTAGTCTGACGTTGATCAATCATATGGGACCACAAGAGAAGTACCAGTTTTCAAATAAAAAAATAATCATCGAAATCGGTTCTCCTAGTAACAAGTTATGAGGTAACACACATAAAAAAATACAGTCGAATTGAGTACCGTCTCCTTTTTGAAAGTCGGCAGAAAATAGAAAAAAGACATGCCTCGACTCATCAGATTACTACTGAAAACAAGAATGATAGTGAAATTATTCACGTGGTAGAACCATGCTGCAGTTATATTAATTATATATACTATATATAGTTGTAGCAAGAATGGGTCGGCTCGACCGGGGTAGGAACACGCTCTCACAGAATACCAGCGTAAAGTATCAACTTATTGCTGCTGTGTTTCGTATGGTGTGTGTAGAGAACCGGAGACTATTTTTACTGAAAAAGAGGCATTCTATCTTAGTCTTTGCGGTTGACAACGATTATAGATGTAGGGCCACAGCAACCAATTACCATCAGGTGGACTGCGAGCACACAGTCACCCTTATCCTAAAAATATCAATGTTTCGAATACCAAAAGTATATAATATCAGTTGTCAAATGGCGCTCTAGTTAGAATATTGATGACAGGAAACTTTACTTAAACATATGGAAATTTTTCCGTATTGTAGAGACGTTTATAAGAAAATTCACATACACAAATACGAGCCTGAACGAATATTTGTTTGCCAAAAATACTTGTTCCGTGCGGGAATCTAACCCTCTTTCCTCAGAATCCTAACGAGATATGTCTAGAAACTGATTACTACACTAGGGGGCGAAAACCTCAAATGGAATTGTCACTCTAATACCATAGAAAGGATCACTTGCCATTTATTTCTAGATAAAGAATTTCAGTTGGCGTGTTTTGTGTTTGGTAAAAGAGGCATTTATTTTTTTGAAGTTCAGAGCGGTAAATATAAAATAGAAAAGAAATATTTATAATTAACATCCCAGACAGCAATAATAATAGTAACGAACATTCATTTCATATATTTACAGTACCAATGTCAATTATCAAACAGATAATAGCCTATGGTCAAACAGTCGCACAGAGTAGCGATTGACGTCAAAAAATTTTAAAAATTTGCTAGCATAATCTGTGTGGAGTATATTTCAAGGCAAAAAGCGTTTATATTTTACTTTGTTTATTAGATATACGTGTTTTATAAGTAATAGTTAATTCAAATCATAGACAATATATATGTATACTAAGTGTTGAAAGTGAAAGACAGCTTGCTTAATATACAAACTTAAAAATTTATTTAATTACACCGAAGTCATTTAGTGGTCGAAATTCAACCAGTGGACGACTTCGGTAAATAAATAATAATAATAAATATTTATTTCATTTCCAATTACACGTGTTTACATACAGGAACAAATAGGATTACAATTAAATAAAGTAACAATAAGTTTAACAAAAATAACATGCTGTGATAAAATTAAAACTATGTGTAGCTTAATAACGTAGAATCTACAAAAGAAAAGTAGAAAAGTTAAGTTTATAATATTAGCTACCTGCCACAATTAATTAATACAAACTATTTTAGAATTTCTAACAACTTCTCTGTGTCTTCATAATTTAATTTATTTAGAAATTCCCTTACACATTCTTATAACTTAGATAATATACCTTTAGTGACTTGTTGAGCTTTTTATATAGAAAGGGTCCTAAAATATGTAAAATTTGTTCACAAATGCGTGTTTGGTTTGAGGGTTTACACAAACTAAGTCCATTCTTCTTTTGTCTATGGATTTTAAATTAAATGGAAGTTCGGTATGCTGTTTTAATATGATGTTCAGGATAAACAACTGACCGGACAGTTAGTACACTACACTACACATGCCAAGTACAGTTGATGTGTAGGAAACATGAATAGACGGAAAGTGGCTACCTTTAGAACTGCTCTCTGATCACGTTCTGGTGGGAGCAATATTGTTTTAGAAGCGCCACCCCAGGAAGTAATGCCATAAGTTAATATGCGTTGACATAAAGCTAAATAGACCTGTCTTATCAATTTGAAGTCAGCAATGTTACGAAGATATTTAAAAGTATATATTAATTTACGAACTCTAGCACAAAGTAAATCGATGTGCTTGCGGAAATTTAAATTTGTGTAAAGCGTGATACCTAGATATTTTATATTGTCTGTTTTTGTTAATGCGGGACATGCACATGCAGTGTCATCATACGAGTTACAATGATGAGCGTAAATATTTAGGTGAGTAGGTATGTTATGATTTGTCATTAAAAATAACATATATTGTGTTTTATCTGCGATTAAACGTAGCCGTAAAGCCTTTCTGAGGGTATTTATTAACCTCATCTTGTGATTTAGCTGAGAATAACATTATGATACCATTTTGAAGTTGATGATTGCATAAGTCATTTATATAAATTAGGAACAATGTAAGCCCCAGGATACTGCCCTGTGGAATTCCATAAGAGCTGTTTTGTAATTCAGTACTTGCATACTCATTGTATATCCGATTTTTACACATTGAAAGCGATCCTTGAGGTAATCGGAAAAAAAATGTAGTTGAGTTCCCCTTATGCCAAGTGTTTCAAGCTTTTGCAATAGTATAGAGCAAGAGATAGTATCAAATGATTTGGCAAGGTCTAAAAAGATCCCAATTAAGTGCACACCATTGTCAAGATTACTTGTGACATAATCTGTCAATTGGTGCAAGGCATCATTACATGATCTCTTAGGCCTAAAACCAAATTGTCTGTCTGACAGCAAGTTATTAGTTTCCTGGTATTTTATTAACCTGGTATTTATGATTTTTCTAAACTTTTAGATAAATCAAATAAAGATTAAATAGGCCTGTAGCTATTAACTAAGTTTTAATCACCAGCTTTATAAATAGGAGCAACCACTGCTTTTTTAAGCACTTTCGGGAAAATTTCATTTCATAGGCATAATTGAAAGATATGTGTTAACGGGGCAGCTAGTAAATGTTTAAATATTTTGAGTATACGATTAGGTACATTGTCCTATTCAACTAAACAATCTTCTTTTAAGCCAGATATTATACTTAAAATATCATCAATATCGGTATTTAACAATACAAAAGAATTTACTTAGAAAAGGATGTGGGCATAAAAATTGGATTACGAGTGTTGCTTAAATTTAAAGTTGTCTCTGCTATTTTTGCCAACATTAATAAAGTAATTATTTACTTTACCGGTTGCTTCGTTTGGGGTTTTGTCTAATGACAGAAAATCAAGTGGGGGTAAAAGATTTTTTGAACTGAAAGTATTATTTTTAATGAATTTCCATACAAGTTTACTGTTTTTACCGGCCTTTTTTAAAACATTTTTATCATACTATATTTTGAGGTTTTTTAATAGTTTATTGTAAAAAATCCTATATCTTTTATAAGTAGCAGAAAGTATTAAAATATCAGGAGAAATTTAGATTTTAAATGAAGTTTGTCTCTATTTCTTATACAGCGGAGGAGACCAGGTGTTATCCAAGGTTTATTATTATAACACTTACGTGACATTTTTATTGGTGATGTAATATTCATTATTGCATATTATAAAGAATTTATAAAGTAACCTAAGGACGTATTTCCATCGTCAGAGCAAAAAACAAAGTCAAAATTAATGCTACGAATGTAATTTTCAAGGTTCGTCATATGGACTTTACTGTAGTTGCGTATGCAGTTTTTCCTAGGTAAGGCTAATTGTTATGTTAGTAAAATTGCTTGATTATCAGTAAGCGAGGAATTAGTAAGTAATTTTAAAGAAGGATTATTTTATATAATCATAAAATGGTCTAAACAAGAGCCACTTTGATGTGTAGGGTGGTAATGTGCTGGTAATAGTCCATGAAAAGAGCAAATATTTTGGTAGTTATGTGCATGGTTATCTGTTTTCCCAGGGGTAATGTTAATATTTATGTCACCGGTTAGGATTATATTTTATACGTGCTAAGTTTGTTTAAGGTAATATCAAGGGATTTCTATCTATATCTATCAATATTTAGTGAAGGAGGTCTGTAAATTGCGATGACAATCGTCTCGGAATTAATTCGAATGATTAAGCAATTACTATCCTGCAATGTAGGTCCTGTGACAGTTACTTTTAAAT
Source organism: Parnassius glacialis (assembly GCA_033319125.1). Taxonomy (NCBI): domain Eukaryota; kingdom Metazoa; phylum Arthropoda; class Insecta; order Lepidoptera; family Papilionidae; genus Parnassius; species Parnassius glacialis. Next base: position 3,013,332 of record JAVANC010000005.1, on the reverse strand, counting down.
TATATTTAACATAGATTACTAGTCTGTCATTTTGATTAATGTTTTTTTTAGTTTTGTGTAAAGAATAGCCATATGGAATCGTTAGGTGGGGTGGGAGGTTTGAATAATTATTTATAGAAAAACGACCACTTAAATAAATAAATATAAACAAATACTGCCGAAACTTTCAAATTTGGTGACATTTATAACGCTAATATGATATTTGTTATGTGTATCTATAGATTACTTTATTTAACGTCATTTTATAACATCCATATTCTATGTAAAGCTTTACGCTGTACGCGCTCGCAAAGGATTTTGACAAAAATGTATATTAATTTAACTATATGAGTGTTCCATGAAATATGATGAAATATAGGTGAGTAGTACACAAACCTACAAAAGTTTCTAAAAAAAAGGCATTACAACTCATGCCGAACCAGCTAGCAGCTAAAAAAATACAGTGCCGTAGATTGTCTTATCAAGGATAATTTATCCAGTACAGGTTTATTCCCAGGAATAATTAAATAAGTTAGCGGAAAGTGAATTCCATTCACGTCTTTCGTAGTTTCAATCAGAGGCAATATTAAATTGATTCTGGGCATCACATCCTAGACCCGAATTACCGTCGTTGAGAACGTACGTGTTAAGTTTTTTCTTATATCGAAATGTTAGAACCTTAATATATTATATACCATTCAGATATTGTAAAAAAAGGAAAAATGAGAGAATCTTGAAGAATTGCAGTGGTACACTTGGGTTCAGTTTTTATTTTATTAATTACAAGATAGCAATCTGTTACAGTACCCAATCTTTTTTTCTATTGAAATTATACGATATTATAGAATCGTACTTATAAAAATATGTAAAAAACAATAATCCACACCTATTCTAAAGGGGAGACTTGATTTGAGATTTTTCACTCTTAGCACTGTTTCCCGTCGTAAGTATTTCTAGTGTGACATAAACGATATAGTCAGATAACGTCGTCATACATTGTTTTTTTTAAATTAAACTAAAGTTAAAAACTTTACAGTCTACCTGATGAAAGTGACGAATGCAGTCCATGGACTTTGATTTTTTAATCGAAGATGGATGTAAATGTCTATGGGCTACAGCATCCGCTTACATTCGGGTGAACTGTGTGTCCGTTTGTCACTCATATTTGATTTAAAAAAGCAAAGAACAAATTGTGCTGTTGTAGCTCAGAGGCTAGTACTTGTTGTAAATTTCACAGTACGCGAGCAGTACGGGCTTAATCCCCACCGGCACCAATGTAATAATTTGATTTGAATTTGAAATAATTTTATGAAGGATAACAGAAAAACCCGCATGTCTGAGAAATTAAAAAAAATATATTTCGAAGAAATGTGAAGTCCGCCATCGGTAGCAGTGCGGTGAACACAGTTACTGGATTTTATTGTCCTAAAAAAATCAAGAGTAAAAGAGGTAAGACTTACTATATAGTAATTTTATTTAATCTTTATATTATACGTAAATTGAAAACCGAACAAATTTTAAAAAGTTTCTTCGCTGGGGTAAATCGGAGACATTTCAATTTTCTCTTGATTTCCATACTTTACATAAAGTACTCTTATAATCTAATAAAAATTATCAATTTGCGATCGTTTTTCTATGCACACGGATTGCGAATGTGGGATACAAACAAATCATACAATATCATTTTTTTTGCCTTTTACGACACCCTACCTTTTTTATACGTGGTAGAGACATGCTGCAGCTATATTAGTAGTATAGTTGTAGCACGAATGGGTCGGCTCGACCAGGGAAGGACCACGCTCTCACAGAATACCAGCGTAAAATAGCAGCTTAACACTGCTGTGTTTCGTTTGGTAAGTGTAGAGAATTAGAGAACCGAATACCCTTTTTACTGGAAAAGAGGCATTCCATCTTAGTCCTCACGGGTGACAACGCATCTGCATTTTGATTCGCAAACAAGGAGAGATGTCTATGGACCACAGCAATCACTTATCATCAGGTGGACTGTGTGCTCGTTTGTCACCCTATCCTATAAAAAACACCCATGTGATGTTACTCTTGGGTAGTTCCCTTTCGCCGCCACAACATGAAAGTCTTATAAAATGCTCTTATTTTATAAATTTCTCATAAGCTTTAATATCTTATGCACTTTTTATATTATCTTAAATACAAAAATAGGAGGAATTGATCTATCTCATATATTTTTTTAAAAGCGTTACCCCCACACTAGGATTTTCTCCTGTATCGTGGAGGCAGTTTACAAACATACATTGCACGAGGACAAACATCCAGACCCGGAACAATTATTAGTAGGCCATACAAATACTTGTTCCGTGCGGGATTCGAACCCGCGGCCCCCGGCGCACAACTCATTGCTAAGCCACTGCGCCACGGAGCCGTCAAATAATATATATATATATATATATATATATATATATATATATATATATATATATATATATATATATATATAAATTATATTAATATTATGAATATGTTGCTATTATCTACCTTGAATGATTGTAACTATATTGTGAATATGAAACAACAATTAAGATGCTGCTGTTAGACGGCTATTGCTTTCTACTGTAAACAGGAAAAAAGAGAGTAAGAAAGAAGAAATAAAGAAAACACATACACACACCCACCTTCTATCTATCTCACACAAACACGCACACACACACACAAACACACACACACACACACACACACACACACACACACACACACACACACACACACGCAAGCCCGCACGCACGCATGCACGCACGCACGTGAGCGCACACATTCACACACTCGCGCACGCACACGCACACGCACAAGCACACGCACACACGCAAAGACGCACGCGCACGCGCGCTCACATACTCAAACACACGCACACACGCACACCCACACACCCACACATGCACAGACACACGCACACACACACGCGCACATGCGCAAACGCACACACGTACACCTGCACTCACGCACACACGCGCACACGCACATATGCATAAAATTATAATGTCCTTTTTTACTTACGGTTTGTCAGGTAGAAATCGCTAAAATCGATATGACCACCGTTTGTAGTTCATAAATTGCCAATTATTTTAACAACTTTATGTTTAAATGCAACGAAGAGTAATCTATCTATCTATAAGATTTTGTATAAATTCGCAGTTGAAAGTAAAATACATACTTAAAAACTTTAAAAGTAGCCGTCCAATTTCTACCACTAGAAGAACACAATGGCTTTATACAAAAAGTAGTTTATAAATAAGCTCTGTTTTAAACTACGTAGAATCTGTTTCACAAAGCCCCTCAGATTAAATGAAATGTAAGTGTTTAGCGAAGACTGTAGCGCCGAAGTTATGGGACTTCTTCAATTTGACCACTTCTTGTAATAAGACAAGTTGACTATTGATGTCATGAAAAACTTTAAATCAGCCTCTTGTTTCAGAATTAAACCTTCTCATCACATCGCCACCCGTTTATTTTTTTTTATAGAATAGGGGGCAACCGAGCATGCGGTTCACCTGATGGTAAGTGACTACCGCCGCCCATGAACAACCGCAACACCAAGGGAATTGCAGATGCGTTGCCGAACTTTAAGAAATGTGTTAGCTCTTTTCTTGAAGGTTCCTAAGTCGTATCGGTCCGCAAAATTCACTGGTGGTAATTGATTTCACAAGGAAGTCGTGCGAGGGAAAAAACTTCTTCTAAATCGCACAGTGGTGGACCGCCAATCATCCAGATGGTATAGATGGTAACGCGAGTTTTGTCGCGATGTGCGATGGTGAAATTGAGCGGCTGGAATTAGTCCGAACAATTCCTCAGAGCATTTCCCCGTGATAGATACGATAAAATACGCAAAGAGATGCAACATCTCTGCGCAGTGCCAGTGTATCGAGCCGATCAGAAAAAACTCGGTCGTCGACGATTCGAACCACTCTGCGCTGGATGCGGTCAAGTGGTAGGAGCTGGCACTGGGGTGCCCCGGCCCAGAGATGAGAACAGTTTTCCATGTGGGGCCGAACTTTGTAAAGTTGCAAGCGATGTGCCGGCATGAAATAGTGTCTCGCTCTGCTGAGCACGCCAAGCTTTTTAGAGGCCAATTTGGCCTTCCCTTCCAAGTGATCACGAAACTGCACACTATTCGATATGTCGACGCCAAGGATTCCGATACTGGCTGAGGCAGCAAGGGGAGTGCCTTGAAACTGAGGAAATACGACAAAGGAGTTCTTTTTAGCGGTAAACGCGCAAATTTGTGTCTTCTGGGGATTGAACTAGACTAGATTTAGTCGGCCCCAATCCGAGACTTTGTTAAGGAAATATTCGACTTCAGACACAAGTTTGTTCCGGTACTCGGCGACGTTTTCCCGAGAAATATTGGCACGGCCGGTATTTAAGGCATCACAAGTGCTGTCGTCTTCATAGCAATGAATGCTACCAGTTAGCAACATATCATTGATATGCAGGAGAAACAGCGTTGGTGATAGCACGCAGCCTTGTGGAACACCAGCGTTGAAAGGCTTGAAATCAGAGCATACACCGTCTACTACGACCTTGATGCTCCGATCAGCAAGGAAACTGGTGATACATTTGCACAATATCTCGGGAAGCCCATAGGAAGGAAGCTTCGAAAGAAGCGCTTTGTGCCAGACCCGATCAAAGGCCTTCGCTACGTCGAAACTAACGGCTAATACCTCCCCCTTGGACTCTACTGCCTCCGCCCATCTATGAGTTAAGTAGACTAGAAGATCACCAGCTGATCGACGCCGAAGAAAACCGTACTGGCGGTCACTAGTCAGCTGGTAATCCTCAAGGTACCTCATGAGCTGGCAGTTTATAACGGCTTCCATTATTTTGGAGAACAAGGAGGTAATGGCGATAGGCCTGTAGTTGGACGGGTCTGAGCGGTCGCCCTTTTTTTAGGGTTGGGGTGCACTAAAGTTGTCTTCCATGAGTTCGAGACTACGCCTTGGGAGTAAGAGTACCGGAAAAGATGCGTTAAAAACCGGTGCCAACTCCGGAGCACACGTCTTCAGCACAATGGGACAGACTCCATCGGGGCCACTCGACTTGCTTACGTCCAGGGAGAAGAGTGCTTAGTGGAGCGCTGTGTAAATCGCACATCCCGCATGGAGCACTCACATCGCGGGATGGTCGGCGGTGTGTTCCCCCCGTCATCTAGAGTCGAGTTGGATGCAAGAAGAGAGCTCAACAGATCGGCTTTCTCCTTTGCGGCATGGGCCAGTGAGTTGTCCTCTCTGTGCAGAGATGGAAGAGATGGCTGACAGAAGTTCCCTTGGACAGCCTTGGGTGAGAGACCAGAATGCACGGGTTCCCGAAGGAAGGCGAACTAGCTTCTCGCCAATTCTAACATGTTTAACATTTCTAACAAAAATCTGACAGCGTGAAGCTCATCAGAAATTTTAATTACAATTATAATTTTATTGGGTGAGGTGCCGGAGAGCAGAATACTAAACTAATTTACTAATTATTTATTGATAGCTTAATTCAAACGGAACTCGGTAAATAGTTTAATCATATCAATTTCTACCAACTTCAAACTCTCAATTCTACTGTTTTTTTATGTATGTATTTGACCGATTTCGATGATTCTTTTTTTATTAAAAGATGGTGCTTCTTATGTTTTCCCTTATTTATGTTTTTGAGTTATCTTTTATAATTTATATTGAAGTCGGTTATACAACATTTTTAATTTTTTTACCACCTTGGTTTTATATACTGAACTCACAATCTAACTTACAGTCCCACCTGATAGCAAGTGGCTACTGCGATCCATTTTAACAGTGGTAGAGCCACGCGGCAGCTTTTGCTGTCGCACGGATGGGCCGGCTCGAACCGGGGTGGTACCACGACCTCACAGATACCAGCGTGAAGTAGAGGTTTACCTCTGCGTTTCGCTTGGTGAGTGCAGGTGGCCGGAGGCCCTTTTTGCTGGAAATGAGGCATTCCATCTTAGTCCTCACGGGTGACAACGCATCTGCATTTTGATTCGCAAACGAGGATAGATGTAGATGTCTATGGGCCGCAGCAACCACTTACCATCAGGTGGACTGTGCGCTCGTTTGTCACCCTTATCCTATAAAAAAAAAGAACACCTGTAGACTCTTAATAACTAGCTTTACGGCTCTGGGAAATAGCCCTTCTGAGCCTGAAGTTACAATATATTATATTATTTATCTTCATAGTATACTGCTTCACAATATGTTGATGTGTCACATTGTGCAGCCCTTGGGAGATTTTGATGGCAACTTGAGCCAGCAGACAGCTGACGGTCGGCGATGATATCTCAAGGCGCCTAAGCAGACAGACACCTTATTTTGAGAATAAACATTACCTTTAGAGCACTTGTTTCACAGTTTCCACTAATAGTTCACATGCGTGGATACTTAATACACAAATTCGCACCACTTTTACATATCAAAGTCCACTTCAAACCACTATTTAAAAAATAATACAGGAGCAGCAAACCGACGCCGGTCAAGTTCCCGCCAAAACTCCTGCAGACTGCTTTATACATAGCAGGACACAGATGCGTTGTCACCTCTGAGAACTAAGATGGAATGTCTCGCAGCCAGTAAATACAATATACACTTCAGTTGCAGATCATAAATATTCTTACACCGCCTCTACACGGCAGTAATAGAAAAGATTAATGTTTTATACAATAAAAATATAAATAATTTTTTGAAAGTATTTTTTACTTTTACCAATTGAACCAAAATACCTTTATCCTAAAAAAAACCACCGGGACTTTTTTTTGGAGTAAAATATTCATATAATAAAATAACACATGTTGTCTAAACATAATTGGACAATGACAGCTAAGTAGCTGAGATGCGACTTTTGGACTTTGGACTTTTTGCTTATTATTTTATATCAATCTAAAGGTCTTTGACCAGTGATTTTAAAGATAACATGTCCGGAGTGGGCTTAGCCCACGTAACTGGTCTTTTACTTGTATAAAATATTTAAGAATCAGCTTAGAAAGCGACCACCACATTTCCATGGGTTATTATTAAACATGTTTTATATTACAATTACCTATTAATTATATACGTGGTAGAGCCATACTGCAGCTATATTTCTGGTATAGTTGTTACACCAATGGGTCGGCTCGACCGGGGAAGGACCACGCTCTCACAGAATACCAGCGTAAAGTAGCAGCTTAATGCTGCTGTGTTTCGTATGGTGAGTGTAGAGAACCGGAGACAATTTTTACTAGAAACGAGGCATTCAATCTTAGTGCTCACGGGCGACAACGCATCTGGATTTTGATTCGTAATCGAGGATAAATGTAGATGTTTATGAGTCACTGCAACCACTTACCATCAGGTGGACTGTGTGCTCGTTTGTCACCCTTATCCTATAAAAAAAACCATTGCATGCTTTGTTTCTTTTTTGATAAAAAAGACTTTGTAATAGGGACCTTTTAAATTTTTTTTGACTTTCTTGTAAAAGCATAACCTACGAATCATCGTCATCATGAGCCCTTCACAAGTCCGCTGCTGAACATAGGCCTCCCACAAGAAAAGCCATAAAGCACGGTCCTGAGCCACCTGCATCCATCGACTTCCTGCACGCCCATGTCGTCACTCCATCTAGTGGGTGATCGCCCTACACCTCGCCTACGGTACGAGGCGCCATTCGAGAATGTTTTTTCCCCATCGGTTGTCGGTTCTACAAGGTCAATGCCGGCCCATTGTCACTTCAATTTATAATCCGTTGGGAAATGTCGGTCACTCTGGTTCTACTCGGATATCCTAAATTCTACTTTATCACTAACCTACGTATAACCTACGTATAATTATTAATAGTGACGGTATAGGTGAACGGTGATTAACAGATTATTAATGGTGTAACTTTTGTTTCTCGAGGCAAGTTTTGGCTAGCATACACATTATATTGGATGGGTTGGCTGGGAATTGCTCAGGGAAATCTCGATTTATTCATCTACTTGTGGTGTACTTGTGGTACTTGTGTTTGCTGTGCATTATAATATTACTTTTATTGTGATATTACTTTGTGGATAACAGTGCTGATTGTGTAATTACTTGGGTTTCCCTTTTTATAAGACCTGTATCTGTATTATTTTATATTACACAATTGTTTGTTTTCCTGAAGAAAATAAAATAAAAAATTAAAATAATGTATAAGCTACATATGTTTTGTTCCATTTTGTACCTTTACCAATAAATAAAACTAAAATATCTGTTGAAAAAAGTGGCTCATGCGCAAGAGGGTATTTCCATGCTAATAAGACATAAAATGGCCATCTTTAAAATTTCTGTTGTCTATCCGAGCTAATCTTTTGAACGACCCTTGAACCGATAGAGAGCACTGCAAGGATGAATCTAGGATATATTTTATTCCATAAACTTTAAATTATTATTTGAAAAAAATGAAAACTTCATAAAATAAATGGTCCTTGATTATCTTAAAACTTAATATTGCCACATTAATAGATCCTATCTAGGCAAAACTAGGGCGCATCACTAGTTTAAAATAAAATAAAACATTTGTGGTTTTTTCATTTTATTCAATTTTATGGGAGCAGCGTCGCAGGAGAATACGCAGAGATACCTATGTCATGTAGTGGCAGCGTAAGGGATCACCCCATTCCGTTAAAGTCATTAAAAAAAAAGAACAGAAAAATCTTATAGCTTCGATAATTAGCAACACAACCGTCTCGTACATATTATCAAATACGTGGTAGGGCCATGCTGCAGCTATATTAGTAGTATAGTTGTAGCACAAATGGGTCGGCTCGACCGGGGAAGGACCACGTTCTCATAGAATACCAGCGTAAAATAGCAGCTTAACGCTGCTGTGCTTCGTATGATGAGTGTGCGAAACCGGAGACCCTTTTTATTCGAAATGAGGGCATTCCATCTTAGTCCTAACGGGTGCCAACGTATCTGCATTTTGGTTTGTGATAGAGAAAAGATGTAGATGTCTATGGGCCGCAGCAACCACTTACCATCAGGTGGACTTTGTGCTCGTTTATCACCCTTATCCTTTAAATCACTATTACAGCCTTCAACTGGAATGCATATGCATGGATATGCAAACTAATATACCGCATACTGATAATCGTGTAGTGGCGTTGGCGGTGTGAGAATATCCACTTCCGCATGTCCTGCCGTGGGTACCGTAAGAGGTGACAGAGGGAAACTGAAATAGATGATTGGCAATAGCATCTCTCTGATATGAACTCAAAAATAACCGCGGTAGTTAACCCACTTGCGTGGTATTTATGTAAAAATCCCCCCTATGTGGCAATTTATGAGGGTGAACTATGTTCAGCAGTGTAATTTTATAGCCTGCGAAGGATGGATAGATATATATGCAAACTTACAAAATTAACCTTAAAATACAGAATTCAATAGCCTATGAATTTAATTCAAAAGGCTTTTGAAGCTTTTAGCTTAATAATAACCCATTTTATACGTGCCCGTACGTATTAGTATCTTAATAAATTTAAAATAACTAATGAGCAATAATGATGGCACCAATTTGGCGGCGATACTACTCGATGTTTGAAAATTTAACTTCATATTTACCTGACTTTAGCAAAACCGAAAATTTTAATGAAATTATTGTATTTATTTAGTAATGATGACATATGAATCTGAGACGTGGTCCTTCACTGCTGGCCGTATGAGGAAGCTCAAGTTCGCTAAACAAACTACTGACAGGGAGCTCGGACTTTCTCTGAGCGATAGACTTCTAAATGAGTCTATCTGCAGTAGAACCAAAATTATATAATCCAATGGTTCAGTAAGATGAAAACGGGTAGAATCCACCTTCTTCCCTATAATTCTTCTATTGAAATAAGGATCTTTTTTGTTTCAATTGCCTCGCAATTCATCTTTTGAATGAATCGGTGTTCCTTAGCGAGGATTTGTGGTCTACTAAACTAGTGGCGGGGGAGATCCTGTACGTGTTAATAATCGTAGAATGCAGACTTCCCGGAGCGTTGATTCTTCACATCAGCTATGTGTTCTTTTATATTTAAAAAAAAAACATAAAATGGCGGGAGATTTATTCAAAGATACATTTACAAAATATATCTTCACTGATTCCCAATCTAAAGAGTATAGAAAGCCAGTATAATTGCAGGTATTCGATACTAGTTCTAAGAGGTGAAAACGCATCTATAGCCTTCTTTGTTTGAATTTGAATGCAGGTGTCCGTAGACTTGAAGTAGCCACCTACCCAAAAAATCTATCTGGCCAGACATACTTTATCCTCTCTTTTCCATATTCACAATAAAAAAAAAAAACGTTAAGTCACTTATCGGGATAAAAACTATTTAATTTTAGAAATTTCATTATAACCGGTTGAGCGGGTTCAGAGGTTTGCGTGAACGAAAATCATGACACAAGATTTTTATATTTATTAAGAAATCTATACAAAAAAATTAAATTAAGGTGTGATTTATACTAAACGCATATATGAAAGTATATAAAACAATTTAATTTTTTTGTCTCTCTATCTGTCTGTCTTTCTTTCTATCTCTCTGTTTATTTGTTCCGGCTAATCTTCGAAATGGCTGGGCTGGTTTTGACGGGCCTTTAACTAGCAGATAGTAGATGTTATAAGGAGTAATTGAGCCTACCATGACTTTAGAAAAAAAATTAAAAATCATAAAATCCAATCTTTAAAAATGTGTCATGCACTACAGCCGTGTGGTGGCGGTAAAAATATCCATCACCCAATTTCGTCTCGTGTTTATCGTAAGAAGTGACTATTGGACATGTCAGGAAGATCTTTAAGGAAATGGCTTTAGATATATGGCGGTACACCGTCTCATTTACATCAGACGTTAAGTAACTAGACTGGCAAGATATATGGAACTGCAATCGTTAATACACGTAACAAGTGAAGGAAACCCGCTCCACATTGGGAGAGACCCAGTCTAACAGTGGACTTTCACGGCCTCCAACTATGCAAAATGGGTTCATTATCTATGGGCAAGGCTTATGTTCAGCGTGATGTTGTGTTAGCCTGTAATGGTTTTAGAAGGCGCGTTGGCAACCGCAGTTTTTTTTTTATTATTTTAAGTTATTATCGGCAAGATGCTGTTGCCCATCCCGGTTTCAATTCTCTCTCTCGGTTCTTATAAAACTCACGCGACGATATAAGGCGTCAATTTAATTATAATAAACTTAAAATATGTTCATCATCATCATCATTACAGCCCTTCACAAGTCCACTGCTGAACATAGGCCTCCCCCAAGGAATGCCACAAAGCACGGTCCCGAGCCACCTGCATCCATCGACTTCCTGCATGTCTTACCAGGTCGTCACTCCATCTTGTGGGGGGACGCCCTACACTTCGCCTACCGGTACGAGGCTGCCACTCGAGAACCTTTCTTCCCCATCGGTTGTCGGTTCTTCGAGCTATATGGCCGGCCCACTGCCACTTCAGCTTACTAATCCGTTGGGCTATGTCGGTTACTCTAGTTCTACTGCGGATATCCTCATTCCTAAGTTTATTACGCAAAGAAACTCCGAGCATAGCCCTCTCCATAGCTCGCTGAGCGACCTTGAGCTTCCTCATACGGCCAGCAGTGAAGGACTACGTCTCAGTTCCGTAAGTCATCACTGGCAACACGCACTGGTTGTACAATTTTGTTTTAAGGTTTTGAGGTATTTCTGACGAGAAGATGTGTCGTAGCTTCCCGAACGCTGCCCAGCCGAGTTGAATCCGTCGATTGACCTCTCGGTCGAAGTTGGACTTACCTAGTCGGACTATTTGTCCCAGGTAAACATACTCGTCAACAACTTCGAGCTTAGTGCTCCCAACAACTACCGGCATAGGTGTGACATGGACATTAAACATAATCTTTGTTTTGTCCATGTTCATCTTAAGACCTATCCGTTGGGAGACACTATTGAGGTCATTGAGCATAGTGCTTAGTTCCTCCAGCGATTCTGCCATGAGGACTATATCGTCGGCAAATCGAAGGTAAGTGATGTACTCGCCATTGATATTAATTCCGTATCCTTTCCAGTCCAGAAGCTTGAAAACATCTTCCAATGCAGCGGTGAAGAGTTTCGGGGATATAACGTCACCCTGTCTTACACCTCTCTGCAATTGGATAGGTTTCGTACTCTGGTTCTGTACTCGGATAACCATCGTAGCTCTATTGTGCAAACACTTCAGCACTTCGATATACCGACAGTCAACTTGGCACCGCTGAAGGGACTGCAGCACCGCCCAAATTTCGACGGAATCGAAGGCTTTCTCATAGTCCACATACGCCAGACATAGTGGCAAATTGTACTCTTCGGACTTCTGTACAATTTGCCGTAGGGTATGTATGTGGTCTATGGTGCTAAAGCCCTTTCGGAAACCGGCTTGTTCGTGAGGCTGGAAGTCGTCAAGTCTGCGCGCGAGACGATTCGTAATGACTCTCGAAAACAGCACGTAGACGCGGCTCAGAAGGGAAATCGGTCTGTAGTTCTTCAAGAGAGCGTTGTCACCTTTCTTGAAGAACAAGATCACCGCACTTCTGCTCCACGCCTCCGGTGTAATGCTACCATGGAGGACGGAATTAAAGAGCTTCTGAAGGACTTCAAGTACCGGTCTTCCACCCACTTTCAGAAGCTCCGCTGTAATTCCATCCTTGCCTGGGGCCTTGCCGCTTTTAAGGTGCTGGAGAACCATTCTAATCTCGCTCAGACTGACGTCCGTGATATCTTCGGAATAGTGTCGAATAAGACTCGCTCTTGGATCGTTACTCACACTTGCGTGTGGCTCCAACGATGACGTGTACAGCTGCCCATAGAACCTCTCAATCTCACTCAAAATCTCAGGTGCCCCGGAAACGATGCTGTTACATTCGGTCTTCAGCTTTTACAGCTGGCTCTTTCTGGCAGACAGATCTCTGGCAAAGACTTTGGAGCCTTGGTTCCGCTCGATCGCTTCTTCAATACGAGCTGTATTGAAGTTGCGTAAGTCTCGCCGCATGCATTTGGAGATCTGTCTGTTCAGTTGCCTGTATGCTGTCAAATCTGTTGAAGAATGTAGCCTCATCTCCCGTCTAACAGCCAGGAGATTAAGAGTGTGATCGGAGAGTTTTTGTGTTCTTCTGCGGCGGGTCTTGCAGAACTTAGCTCCGACCGCATGGACAGTTTCCACGAGCTTGTCATTCATATCGTCCACTTCATTGCAGTCTTCTAGGCACTGAAAACGGTTTTGTAACTCGAGCTGAAATGTTTCAAGACTTTGGATTAGAGCACGTGGGGGACGGAGAGTTGATTTCATCAGACGAGACCTCTCCAACTAAAATATGTTATGAAGTAATATTCAGAAAGATTCTATGACAATAATTTGCTGTTAGGATTGAAAAATAATAACAAAAATTTCTTAGTATTAATTAAATTTACACTACTAATAATCCCTTTAACCACTCTTGTTATGCCTAAAATGCTTGTGTTAGAAGTGGTTCACGACACAATCAAACATCTATCGAATTCTCGACCTTTTGAGTTCTTAGTCTACAAATTGCCATTAGGTTACTGTCGCTTAAAATTAATATATAATATATAGCTTAAAATTAATATATAATAATATTTTACGTAATTGTTAGAGCCACGACGCAGCTATATTATGGTTGTTCCACAAATGGGTCGGTTCGACCGAGGAAAGAATTCACAGAAACCTTGCGTCCTTCTCCGGTCGAGCCGACCCATTCGTGCTACAACTATACTACTAATATAGCTGCAGCATGGCTCTACCACGTACAAAACTAAATGTTAAATTACTTAATGTTATGGGGTATTGTATGGTGAATATGGAGATTCGAAGAAGTTTTTTACTAGAAAAAAAAATAGTCGTTAAAACAATTATTTAAGATGCGAGTAATAAAATAAAATGATTTGTCTTGCCTAGGTAGAATACAGGCCACCGTCGATAATATGGGCGTCATCTAGGAAAATAGACTGCGTTGACCGACGGGTAAGCGCTTAAGGTAGTGTTGGAAGTAGTGTTTACCGGGGTATTGCATGTATTGAGGGAGGGCAGGCGGTGCTCTACGAACTAGATAAGACATAACTTTGTAAATAAAATCTTAGTTCATTTAATTTTAACATCTTTAATATAACAGATTTCCGCAAAATAATACCTCTTTCTGTTAATTAAATATATAATTTGTGTATGGGCTACAGCATCCGCTTAGGTGGATTGTGTGCTCGTTTGTCACATTTTCAAACCGACTTCAAAAAAAAAGAAGGAGGTAATCTATTCGGTTGTTTTTTTTTTTAATGTGTGTCACGTCAGAATTTTTTCTAGGTGAACCAATTTTAATGATTCTTTCTTTATTTGAAAGCGGGTGCTTTTCATGTGGCCCATATTTTATCAAAATCTGACCAGTGGTTTTTGAGTTCTTCTTAATAATGTGTATTTAATTTACTTCGACTACATTGAAGATATTCTTAATTTATATATGTTAAAGTCGGTTGTTCAAAATGTTTAATTTTACCACTTGTAAAAGTAAAGTAAAGTAAAGTTGCAGCCTATTTACGTCCCACAGCTGGGCACAGGCCTCCTCTCATTTGTGATAGGGTTTTAGGGCAAGGAAATGTCCGCCGCGCTGCCCCAAAGCGTGAAAGCTCAATCCCAATGCGTGAAGAGCCGTGGTAGTTCAGGTGGTTAGCGCTCGCTGTAAGCTTCACAGTACTCGAGCAACCCGGGATCGATCCTCGCCGGCACCAATGAAATTGTTAATTGCAATTTTAAGTGCTGATTTACCACGTGCTCGGCGGTGAAGGAAAACATCGTGAGGAAACCTGCATGTCGGAGAAGTAAGAAAAAAAATATTTCGAAGACATGTAAAGTTTGCGAAAACGCATTTACTACTTGTACTTTAAAAAAATACACATAGAGATAATGAGTAATGTAGTCACCTCTAAGAGTATAAGATCCTGTTACCTGGTAGTATTTGCAGAAAAATTTAGTTTCTAAATTCCGATTGCTAGTTGATACAAGCCCAAACTGAACGATTCTTTCGCTTATCGCTATCTATGGCTTACGCAATCAAGATAAAATCAATGGTCGTCGTGTTTACTGTAGCCGTTACTACACATAAAACGCTCTGGGCTCTTTACCTATTTATCATTCTCCGTTACAAAGAAAAGACTATCTTACAATAATCTACAGCGACGACTCAGACCAGAAAAGAAAGATAGACAGAACTTTATGTTTGTTTAAAGTGACGCCAAAACAATGATCAACATATTGTGCGAAAATATGCACCTATGCCAACTAATTATGCGCCTAAAACAATTTGCAACCAACATTATCAACGTGGTAGAGACACGATGTCGCTATATTATGATTTCAACACTAATAGGTTGGCTCGACCGGGTAAGGACCACGCTTTAACATAATGCAAATGTCAAATAGCAAGTTATTACTTTAGTGTTTCTAATGGTGAGTGTAGGAAACCAAAGAACCTTTTACTGGTTACGAGACATAGGTACCATTTTTGTCCTCGGGGATGACAAAGCATCTACATATTTATTCTTTATCGAGGATAGATGTAGATATCTTGTGACACCATCCACTTACTATCGAGTGAACTGTGAGCTCGTTTTTCACCCTTATTCTATTAAAAATGGTTGTAGGTGCATATGCGTGCATGTTATGCGCGTTCGTTTGCAAGAAGTTGAAGCATGTCCTGTCTACACTTCTCTGTTGGTCTCAAAGCGACAAAGAAGCTGTAAATTATTTATGAATACTTGTACATTCCATAACCCTTCATTTCTTCGCTAGGCCCACGCGTTTCATATTCTTTTCACGTATAATCCCGCATACGAGTTTATTGGCATATAGAAAGCGCCCAAAATGTTTTCCATCTTATATTTTCATACAATAGTATTCTTTACATACTGAGGTTTTCTTTTCAAGTTTTTATGCGATGTTTTAAATAAATCATGTTTCAATATTCTTGCCTGTTTGTATAAATATTTTTAAATGTAGGATTTTAAAGGTTAAGGGTAACAATGCAGCACACAGTTCACCCGACGGTAAGTAAATGATGTGACTCATCACCTATACTGGATTAAAAATCAAAATTTTATTGTAACTACTGAGGACTAAGATGGAATATCTATTTACTAGTAAAAAGGGTTTCCGTTTCTCTACGATCACCATATGAACCACAGTAGCATAACCTGCTTATTTACTCTGGTCATCTTTGAGACTATGGTCCTTCCGCGCTCAAGTCAACCTATCGTGCGCAACCATAATATAATCGCAGCACAACTCTATAGCGTTAAAAGAAAGAAAATATTTAAAAAAAAATTTACTGACAATACTGCAATCGTCACCTTTAAAAATGTTCTTCTGCAAATTTTCCAGATATTTTTTTATAGAAATTCTAGAAATATTCGATACAATATCGAAACAAAAAGTATAATATCTGGTTTTAAAGTGAATGTTCACGTTACTTTAGGAGTGATGACCTAGTAAGATATAGATGCGGTAATTTGATGGAAACAGGTGCCTTAGGACCGTCATTTGTGGCATTACTTGGGGGAGGTTTATACTCAACAGTAAAATTGGAATAGTCTGCAATGTGGTGTAATGTGGTGATGATTTGTCTTTTTTCAGTTGAAGCGATCTATTTTTGTTACAGTATATATAATAGTATATTTTTATAGATAATGGGTGACAAACGAGTACACAATCCATCTGATGGTATGTGGATGTGTTGGCCCGTAGAAATCTAAATCTATATTCCATTATGAATCAAAATTCAAGTTTAAATAAAAATAATTTTAATGGATTTTATCGCGTATATCAACTTTTTTTTATATTCTCGACATTTCGAGCACTTGTCGTTCGCACGTTGTCGCACTCGTGTGCAACGTCCAAATGTCATAGTTAACCACGGCTACCTTCAGACAAAAATTATTAATTTTTGTTCTGCTCTATGTAGTATGAACTTATAGTATCTTGAAGTGTTGCAGTTGTATGCTTGGTTTGGGATTTAATTATATCAATTATAGGATTCCAAGCAGATGGTAGCACCCAGCCATTTTCTCTATTTAATTCAGGATGTTTTTTTTTTATTTCAATACCATCTTTACCACACCATCTACGTCTCAATTGTACCTAGATGACTGGAAAAAACTACATGCCCGTAGAATATGCAGTGTAATTCAGACACTGCTTTACGTCTGGCTACCTATTGTGGAAGGAAGAGTCCAACAGGCAAGTAAAAGTGTGGCGATGTGCTCACCTATATATCCCATTGTCGTCCATATGTCCATAGAAGTATTTACTACGATTTTGCAAGCGGTATATAGACAAAATTTTCACAATTGTATCTTTAGATAAAATAACTGCATTTTTGGACCATCTTAACTCCACGAATTCCGTAAAAACGAATGATTTCTTAAATTTACGCGAACACTACACATTTAAAAAAAAATTATATCCCAACCCAAGCATACAACTGCAAGACTTCATGATACTATAAGTTCATATTGCGTAGATCGGAACAAAAATTAATAATTTTTAATCTGGAGGTAGCCGTGGTTAACAATGACATTGGGACGTCATACACCTCAGTCCCCCCCGTGATCATGGGTGCTTGAAAGTGCTCGAAACGTCGGGAATATAAAATAAGTTAATATACGCGATAAAATCCTTAAACTTAAATTTACTTAAATCCGTAAAAACAAGTATTAGTTAAATGTGTAGTGTTCGTGTAAATATAAGAAATCAAAATTCAAACGCATTATCAACACTAAGGACTAACATGGAATGACTTGTTTCCATAAAAAAGGTTCTCTCGTTCTCTACACTCTGCTGTTTATTTACGCTAGTATTCTGTGAGAGCGTGGTTCCTCCCTGGTAGAGCTGACCTATTCGTGCTACAACCATAATATAGATGTAGCATGGCTGTCTGTCTGTCTGTCATTGTCTATATGCGTTAGATGACAAACTTTGTAAGATAGAATTTTTAATATGAAATCGAGTAATATTTCACAAAATTTTATGCTTAACACTCAGCGGCAGCTAAGAGTTATTTTACTGGATTCCAACCTACTTATCTTCCCGCTGAAAACACCTGAGGACACCTGTTTTTCATTCATTAAATGTTTACATTGTGGCGGCAAATTGTAAATTGTATTTGTCACGTCAGCATGATTTAACGCGAGAAAATTTTCGTAGAATGATATTTTATGACTTTTGATGTTATTTAACTCAACAAGAAAGTTATGATAGACTTCGATTGTCCTTTCACGATGAAGTCCCATCTCGTGCCTCTGTTTATAACTAGTTATATTAAAATGTTTTAAATATATGTTTTTTTACATTTTGATATGCATCACATTTATGTTTTAATTATTTCAGTATTTGAGTATTTAAGTGTTAAGTGTTTTGAAGCTGAATACTTTTAATTTTTTTTTGTTACCAACATACCCGTCAATAATGTCCTTTAGGCCGAACTTCGCACCCCTACCGTTTGTGGACGGCGTCTTTACGCATAGCGTTATGATACGTTGGCTATCTTTCGGATTAGGGTGAGTGTGTTGATGGTACTTTTAGGTGCAGCAAGCATACTCAACTCCATGTGCAATAGCGTTATGATACCTGGCGTTTTGACTACTGACATCTTAGTAGCATGTTACTATGGTACGTTGGTGGTATTTTTAGTTAACAACATTATCAATATTGCTACCAAAGTCGATAGGGATCATGTGGGTGTGTTGTGAGGTGGCGTCATCCGTATAATAGTTGCATTGATGCTTACTGCTACTTGCGGTATTGCGTCTTGTGATGGATCTGCGGGTGTGCTGCACCTGATTCGACGTATCTTGTAGTTCTGGTCGATGGAGTTATGCGGGTGGTGATGTCTGCTGGGACTGTATGGGGAACCTTGGGATGCTGTAAGCCGACAATAGTCGTTTTAATGCTTGTTGCGTTCTGCAGCATTGCGTCTCTACGATGGTTGTTTGGTGGGTCGCTATTCTCAATAGCGCTCTCAGCGCCTTGCTTTGACTCACAACCTAAGTAACTTTGCCCAAGTTGGGTCCCTTCATTACGGGGCTGTAGACTGTCTGACCTCCATGGTGTTTTATATAATAACATAATAATATATCTCTATAAATTTCCCACCTTTGAATGATTGATGGCAACTTGTTGGTGGGTGAGACAAACATGATCGAAAAATGCATATACTCAAGGTCAGTGACACAAACCCTTTTTGATGGCGAATTATTACTATTATCTTATAACTGCCTATTGGCCATTGTATTGGTTGGTGGAGTATATGTGTCAACCTCATGCGGGTGGTAGGTGCAGGGATAATCTGAGGAGGCTCTCAAGGCTGCGGCCGAAAGCCGCGCAACTTGTGACCCCATTCCCTTGGGGTAAACGGTAGACTCATGACACGCTCTGCGGCCAATTGGCCGTGCTGATTATGCAATTGGTGGTGACGCCTTGTACATGTACATTACGTCTGCAGGAACGGCGGCCTGGTAGCTCTGGTCTGGCAGATGGTGGCGCTCACGGAGGGCTTTTTATGACCAGTGTGCCTATTGTTGCTTAACCCGTGTGACGTACATTCACTGTGGCTGGATTTGATCGTATTCTATATGGCGTTTACACGCATTGACATGCGCAACTTCGGTCGATGTTTATGCTAACGCAATACCAAGGGACCAAGTCCTCTTTTACTGGTTCGCCAGTTACTTTTCTGTGGAATACGGTCCAGTTCCCAACTCAACATTCTCTTCGGGGGGGGGGGGGGGGGATTTTCAATTGCTCTAGTGAATTTTCATTCTTCCCAGAGACACCTAAAATAACTAAGTTACTAAATAAACACGACGTAAATAAGAGGCCTAACTAAGACGATCACAGACCGCCTATATTTAAACCCTTAGAAGATCAATATATGGTTAATATACTGGTCACGTAAATTTGATATATTTTATATATCTTATAGATATAAATTCTAAAAAAAGTATATGTGGGAGTGTTACAATTTGGTGCCGTGACCAGGATATAGCTTAAATTTTAAATAGGAGTCCTATATTATAAAATTATGAGGTAGGCTATATGCCTACAATTTGTTGTCCGTGAAATGGAGGGGTGTCTTGGAGAATGCTGTTTGCTGTGGGTGGTTGAGTGTCTGGGGGTGGGGCTTAAATATTAAAATAGATTATTAATAAAGAAGGTGTGTATAAATTGTTATAAGTTGTTAGACTCAATTAATCTAAATGAAGGACACCAAAAGTGCTAAAAATGTATAAGTGAAAATAAAAATAAAAATGGCTAAAAACAAGAAAAAATCAAACTCAATTAAGGCAAAGCCTCAAAGTGAAATGGAAATGCTTCAGAAATTAATTAAAAATGCAGTTAAAACCTTTTAGGTTAAAAAAAAAGATCTCGAGGAAAATTTATTAACCAAACGAATGTCACCAAGTTAAAATAAATCAAATACAGGTGTCCGTGGCGAGCACCTCTTATGTAAATGATAGGATCATCACAAAATATTGTATATAATATACATGATCTAACAACAGAAAAGCCGAAATTTTGAAATGGAAATACTCATCAAGTACCATTTTTGGAAGATCTCACCAAATATTTAAAGAAAGTAAACTAATGGTCTTGAAACATCAATAGTACAAGAGTGCTTAGTAGGTGAAGCCAAATATTGGGCTCGCATTAATAGTATGCGTTGGACAACTTTTGATGATTTTAAAGCAGACATTCTAAGTGTAATTTGGGGTGAAGGAGAACAAAATAAGTTAAAAGATAAATTGTGCAAAATAAATGGAATAGAAGTACACACCCCACCATGGTCAGTTTTTTTATGTTATTTAAAAGGCTCCGAATTAAATTGGTCTCTTACTGAACAAGAGTTTTATGCTGTAATAAGCTGCCTAAAGAAATTTGAAACATATTTGAGGGGCAGTAAAATAATAATATTAACTGATCATAAAGCATTATTGTTTATTAATAATATGAAGTTATTCAATGGTAGAGTAACCCAATGGATTTTGTATATAGAACAATTTAATTATGAAGTACAGCATATATTGGGTAGACGTAATATTGTTGCAGATGTGCTATCACGTTATCCTCCTGATGGCAATTTAATACAAGAGGATAAAAATAATAGCTTAGAAATAGCTT
Source organism: Parnassius glacialis (assembly GCA_033319125.1). Taxonomy (NCBI): domain Eukaryota; kingdom Metazoa; phylum Arthropoda; class Insecta; order Lepidoptera; family Papilionidae; genus Parnassius; species Parnassius glacialis. Next base: position 2,992,172 of record JAVANC010000005.1, on the reverse strand, counting down.
ACACAGAGAGCGAACCGAATAATGAGTTGATAGAAAAATTAAAATCCTTATCAGTATATCAATTACAAGATTCAGAGTCGTTGGCTATTATTGAAAAGTAAAAGACAATAAATACTTCCACAATACAACAAAACAATAAATTAAAACGGTATAGTTTGAAAAATGATATATTATATTACAAAACGAATTTAAAAGAAGTAATATATTTACCTAAAGCATTGAAACAAGATAATGTAAATCAAGTACATGTTGAAATGGGTCATCAAGGACCCTATAAGGTAATTAAATATGTGAGAGATAGATTATTTTGGTAAGGCTTAACAAAATATACTAAAAAGCAATTAAAGGTATATCGTTCATGTCAGTTATCTAAGAAAAGCAATATAACATATGTAGGGCCATGCAAATCTATAATAACAGAATACATTACCGATATAGTCATGACAGACTTATATGGACCATTTGCATCAGGTATCTTTAGGTACACTTATAAATAAAACTTATTTTACGGATTTTGTCGCGTATATTAACTTATTTTATATTCCCGACGTTTCGAGCACTTTACAGCACCAATGTTCACGGAGATACTAAGGTGTTCAACGTCCAAATGTCATAGTTAACCACAGCTACCTCCAGCAGTTTAAATGGAAGCACGCTTCAAGATGTAGCCAATCTTGTCAGTGACACCTCTTACATATAGCAGTACAGCAGGCACTCGCTTGACTGTGGCCGGCTTCACTCGTTCACTGTGACGTAGGCGCGGGTCCCGAAGCTTGTTGTCGTGCAAAATTTGCTTGACGTGTTAGAGCTAGGTGGCCAGGTGTTTACTGTCACAGGTCCCTCGTGCTCTCTGAAACAAAGATTTACCCACCGTAGTTAACTGTGAAGGATGGTAGTGAGAATCATCGTTTAAATATTTATCTGTATGGGTCTTTTTCTATACACAGTGTAGCTTAAGATGTTGTCAGGATTCCGAATTACTGACACATGTAGAAAAGCTAAAGAATTTTTGCCTCTAACTCCATTGTGAACTGAATTTTAGAATTTATGGAGTTAGGATGGTCTAAAAATGTAGTTAGTTTATGTAAAGGTAGAATTGTGAAAGTGTCGTCTACGTACCGCTTGTAGAATCTTGGGTTTACTGGAAAAGTAAGCAAGGCTTTCTTCTTAAAGTCCTCCATGAATATATCGGTAACAATGGGAGATAGATGTGAGCCCATCGCCACTCCATCTACTTGCTTGTAGAACTCCTCCTTCCACAATAGGTAGCCGGATGTAAGGCAGTGTCTGAGTAATACTGCATATTGTACGGGCATCTTGTTTTCCTCCAGCCTTCTAGTAACAATCGAGATGCAGTCTTCAACAGGTAATCGTGCGAACAAAGACTGCACATCAAAACTGACCATAGTTACATTGTCTACCAGACTTGCTGTAAAAATGTTAAGAATCCTTTGTGTGTGCTCTTGTGTGTCCCATCAACGGTGAGAGTATGTTCGCTTAGTGTTGAGCCAATTTGTAAGTTGCTGAATCAATTTGGCACACTATGGGACGTAGTGGAGCATTGGGCTTGTATATTGTTGGTAACCCATACATTTCGGTGGATTGGCACACGTAGGTATTTTCGATTTTACGTCTAGATTTAATGTTTTGGAGTGTTTCTTTATGAGATCACTAGTTGTTCTAAGTGTGTTATTTGTTGGGTCATTTTAAACCTTTTTATAAGTACTTGCATCCGACAAAAATTCTTGTATTTTTAGAAGGCCGCATCTGCAATTCCCCTGGTGTTGCGGTTGTTCATGGGCGGCGGTGGTCACTTACCATCAGGTGATCCGCATGCTCGTTTGCCCCTTCTCCCATAAAAAAAATTATAATCCGACGAATCCATGATGGAATGCCTCATTCCCAGTAAAAAGGGCCTCCGGCCACCTGCACTCACCAAGTGAAACGCAGAGGTAAACCTCTACTTCACGCTGGTTTTCTGTGATGTCGTGGTACCACCCCGGTTCGAGCCGGCCCATCCGTGCGACAGCATAAGCCGCGTGGCTCTACCACTGTTAAAAAAATGCATGAAACTTTACTAACATTTCATGCATTTTTTTAAACTTTCATTTAAATTTAGGTACACTTTCATATTTTTCATACAAGATTCGTTCAGTGAATGTATCAAATTATATCCTTTAAAACAGTCAACAGCAAAGTCTGTTATAACAAAAAAAAAGAAAAAAGTAAAAAAAAAAACTAAACAAAATGTGTTGAGATTATAAAGCCCAAGGCAATAATGACGGATTATGGAAAACAGTTTATCAGTAATCACTAGAAACAGTCAATGAGAGATTTAAATATAAAGCCAATATATACCGCAGTTAGAAATCCTACAACAGAGCGAGTTGAGCAGATTATTTAGAACGCTTTGTCATACTAACTACAAAGATTGGGCGATAATATTGCCGAAAATAGAAGAATTGTATAATAATTCTTATCATAATAGTACAGGTTTCACGCCTTGTGTGATTCTTTTTAGTGAATCTAATGAGATGTCTTTTGACAAAGTAATTTTCAAAAGTAAAGACAAACATAATGTCGAACAAATTAGACAACAAGTGCGTAAAAAAATAAAAGAGGCAAGTTGAATAAGAAACACAAAATTTGATAAGCGCAATAGACTAATAAAATATAACATTAGCGACTTAGTAAAAATCTCAAGATCTAGTAGATCAGACACCGATAATAAAGTTATGAGTAAGTTCAATTTGGCATATATAGGGCCTCAAGTTAATAGCAGCCGTACCATTTGACAATGTAATATACCTTAGCGAATCCAGAGACAAATGAAATTAGAGTAATTTTCGAAGCTATTTACTTATTAAAATATTGTAAATAATAATTTTATTTTGTGTAAATTAGAGTAATTAAATAAAAATTGTAAAATAACTATTTTTTCGTTATAGGTACCGTAGGAGAGCGGAGCATGTTGTTACATTTTTTAGATAATTGTCAATATGACAATTCCTATTAGAATATTTATCCACTTGATTGTTTTAATCAATAAAATTAATTAACAGCTAGTGAAATATTACTGAAAAATTATTTAAATTAACGTTGTTTTCTCACAATGGGCAATTTAATTAAAACAAATCGATTGCAACAACTTGCCCCAGTCTGGGGTCAGTTGTTTCATCTTTGGGGCACGTTGTTACGGTAAATTAATCAATATAATCAACAATGATAAATCACAATTTAATTTTTATTTTTAAATTCTAAAATCGCAACAAATATTTTAAATAATCTTATTATCATATAATATGTAATGATAGTGTTTATATCTTCATTTTTTAACAATTTTAACAGTAACACCACATTACCAACACTGGCAATTTTTTTTTTATTCTTAAGTAAAAAAGAACATAGCTATTACTAAAATAAGAAATAAAATTCGTCAGCTACAAGCAACGTTCAATAAAATAATGAATTAATTTTACTATTTCTTATCAATGTGTGTAAAAAGTCAATAGACATAGCGCTATCACTTTTATTAAACAATTTTTTGGATCATTTCGTTAATAAGACACTCACTTCTATTTATTTATGTAGAATAGGATAGGATATGTGCAAAAATAGATAATAATTTTTAAGGTAGGTAATAATATGATACACATTACACATTCAAGTATTAAATCAGTCTTCATCAAAAAAAAGGGCTCCGTGGCGCAGTGGCTTAGCAATGAGTTGCCGCGCTGGGGGCCGCGGGTTCCGCACGGAACAAGTATTTGTATGGCCAACAAATAATTGTCCCGGGTCTGGAGGTTTGTCCTTGTGCAATTTGTGTTTGTAAACTGTCTCCACGATACGGGAGAAAATCCTAGTGTTGGGGTTACGTCCTTTTTCAAAAAACAGATAAAATTGCAATTAAAGCAAATAAATGAGTAAACTTTTCCCATTACACATTTGACATGGGCCCACATTTTGCATTCTATAGACTCTACCTACTCTTCAATTTTACACGTACTGTTACTTTCGCTACAGACTAAAAAATACCATTCTTCAGTATCTGAGTCTGAATCTGAATTCAATATTTTTTCTTTGTTTTATTTTCCTTTTTTTATTCATTCTCGTTGTCTTTCCCTTACCTGTTCCTTCAGTTTTACTTTTATCGCAGCTTTTTTGTTTCTTGACCAGTTTTTCTTCATACTCTTTTGCTAATGCTCTTTTTTCGGAATATCAGATAGTACAGCGTATTTTTTTTACGATGAGTGACAATTCCAGATTTTCCAGGTCCAGTCCATTTAGAAACTAGCTTTTTATCCTTTCCAGAGACTGATAAGCTAATAAGATAAATCAAGCCCAAATTATACGGAGCAAGTTGTTATATGTAACAACTTACCCCAAAAAATTGCAACTGCCTGCCCAATGCCGTGCACGATTTTTTAAACCAATTGAAGTCACCATTGATAGATATTGCTACCAGAAAAAAACAGTAATTTAAATTAAAAGTAGATTTGCTAAGTAAGTCCAAGCCCTAAAAGTTATTGAAAATAAAAAATATGTAATGGAAATTTAAGATTTTATAAAGGATTTTTTTTACTTACTTGGCTAAAATCGAAGCACGTGCACACAAATTTACAGAACGCTGTTCGGCGGATCACTGGTCATTCTAACGTAATGCGCGATGTCATAAGGAACCAATTGAGCCCAATACTATGTACCAGAATGACCTAAATTTTGGTAAAAATGCCTGTAACTATTTACTCCTGTACCAACATGTCCCATTTTCCACTATATACTTTCATATGCATTTAGAAAATGGTGATATTTTGACATTGCAAATTGAACACTTAAATTTTATTTATTTGTATAGATAAGTGAGATAGTATTAAAACGATTATTAATAGTAATATCGAAGAAACGTGCCAAAATGCTGTAGTGTTATGCCACTTACATATCATTTTATTAATTTTTCCATTCTGTTTTTGATTTTCTATATCACTTTTCACGCTATTAGTTATACTACTAACATATCATTTTACACTATTTTTCCATTCTGTTTTTGATTTTCTGCATTTATATTTTGCATCACCTTTATTTCCATAGGATCCTGTAACGTTTTTACACAATAACAAATCATTTTCACTTCGTATTTTCACACTATCTAGCACTTTTAAAATCGCTGTCAATGGAGTCTTACCTTTTTCGGTCTTTTATTGAATTCTCTGTATTTCTACAATTTCAGGCTTCGTGCGCGCTGCCGCGCATTAGTTTTTCCTATATGAATAATATCTCATTTCTTACTTAAATGTAATGGTTTTCCAATTATATACCTAAAACCAAAAATTTATATTTCTGACAACCATTATTTATATGGTTGTTATGGTAACTTTTATTCAAATTCGTCACTGGTGTGTTGTTCCTTATTTAATATTTTCACATAAATACTCTATGGCTATAGGTCATTTACAATAAATTTCCTTTTAATTTAAATAATTTCTCGTTCTCTCTAAAAATGTATAAAAGCCGAACAATTGGAGAATACGAAAAAAGTCTCGCTTCAGTTCTCAAAGGAGAAACATCTATTAAAGGCCTTATCCCGGGGCCGCATTGCCCCGGGATCCTGCAAGCCTCCATCTACACGTGAAGTCGTCGGCGAAGTCTACTTCAAGCGCGGGGCCACACTACTCCGGGCGCTACGACTGCTTGCTCCAGGCGCTGAGTGCACCTACTGCCGCGCTACCTTCGGGCGCTACGACTGCTTGCTCCAGGCGCCGAGTGCACCTACTGCCTGCGCTACCTTTGGGCGCTGCGACTGCTTGCTCCAAGTGCTGAGCGCACCTACCCCAGGCGCTACGTGCGCCGGCTCCGGTCGCTGCGTGTGCCCAGTCCAGGCGCTGCGTGCCGTCGCCGCTAAGAAACCTCAAGCTCCGCGTGTGCCTACTTCTACAAAAACAGCGTGTCACTTCAACCTTTAGGCTCCACTATAATACTATATTCTCCTATTCTCCTATCTTTATTTTTTTTTAAAAATTGTAATCTCACATCATCCATCATCATCATATTTCATTTTTTTATAAAATTGTAAATACTTTTCTAAAACTTTAAATATATTATTTTATTGGTCTACTTTTGTTGTTTTGTTGTTCTTAGGTTTGGTTCTTTTCTTTTTTTAATTGTCGCTTTACGACAGTTTGGCGCCCAACGTAAAAGTCTTCTTTCTCTCTTAATTCTTCACCTTTACTGCGCCTTGTCTATTCCCTTTTGATTTAATTGCTTTCCCTTTCGTTCATAACTCATTATTCATCATTCATTTATTTATCCTTTTCATACCTTCAAAATTCTAATACAAAACTTCTTCTAGTTTTTTAACTTATCCGGATTATATTTAGACCTACATATAACACTTCACTTACATTCATCACACAATTTTTAATAAAAATTTTATTTCTTAAACTTAACTTTACACTTAATTTTAACAATGAAAAGGGTTATTAAGTACGAATTCCATAACAAGGCCGAACTTGAATACGAAGTGAAGATTAGATGTGAGGAACCAGCTAATACTGTTTTGCTTCTAAAAAAAAAGTTTTGCGTTTAGTTGCGAATTCTCACCCTGAAGATATTCTGACTTCTCCAATTCCGATCGAGGATGACTTGTCTCAAATTGATTCTACTTTGAACTTTGAGTCCAGATAGACTGTAAAATTAAAAAAAAAATTACAACTTTTATTAACCATGTTTTTTACAGATTAGAGCGAATAGATACTGACTTATATCCAGACTTTAAAGCTAATTTCGATACTTTGAAGATGAAATTTGATGCTATTGCTAAACAGTTCGAATCCTTGACTCCACCTTCAACTGAAAATGACCCTCCATCACTTGACCCTCCTGTTGGCCCGACTGTCATGGAACTTCCTCTTGTTTCTCAAACTTCTGTTATGATCCATACCCCGTATCCTTCAGCACCACCTCAATCTTTTTCTATAAATAACGTCTTCAAAGATCTTAAAAGACACACCTTGTCGTGAAGCGACAATTAAAAGAGAAAGAACCTAACCTAAGAACAGCAAAACAACAAAATAGACCAATAAAATAATATATTATAATTTTTTAAAAGGTATTTACAATCTTATAAAAAAAATGAAATATGAAGGTGATGGATAAAATGAGATTACAATTATATTAAAAAAAAGGATAGGAGAATAGGAGAAATAGTATGATAGTGGAGTCCTAGAGCCTCGCTGCTTTTGTGGAAGTAGGGACACGGAGAGCTTGAGGTTTCTCAGCGGCGACGGCACGCAGCGCCTGGACTGGGCACACGCAGCGTCCGGAGCCGGCGCACGTAGCGCCTGGGGTAGGTGCGCTCAGTTCTTGGAGAAGTAGTCGCCGCGCCCAGAGATAGCGCGGGCAGTAGTGACGCAGCGCCTGGAGCCAGCAGTCGAAGCGCGCCTGAAGGTAGCGCGGGCAGTAGGCTGCACTCAGCGCCTGGATCAAGCAGTCGTAGCGCGCGGAGTAGTGTGGCCCCGCACTTGAATTAGAATTCACCGACGACTTCACGTGTAGATGGAGGCTTGCAGGATCCCGGCGCCTGGTTTGCAGGATGCGCCGACGACTTCAGGATGCGCCGAATGTAGATGGAGGCTTGCAGGATCCCGGAGCAGAGCGGCCCCGGGATAAGGCCTTTAGTAGATGTTTCTCGTTTGAGAACTAAAGCGAGACTGTCATGTATTCTCCAATTGTTTGGCTTTTATACCTTTTTAGAGAGAACGAGAAATTATTTAAATTAAAACGAAATTTATTGTAAATGACCTACAGCCATAAAGTATTTATGTAGAAAGAACATCATACCAGAGACGAATTTGAATAAACGTTACCATGACAACGGTATAAATAGTAGTTGTCATAAAAACCAATTTTTGGTTTTTGGACTTTTATTAAGAAATTATTACATTTAAGTATGAAATGAGATATTATTCAAATAGGAAAAACTGATGCGCGACAGCGTGCCGAAGCCTGAAATTGTAGAGTTACAGAGAATTCAGTAAAAGACCAAAAAAAGGTAAGACTTCGTTGACAGCTAGTTTAAAAGTACTAAATAGTGTGAAAATACGCAGTAAAATTATATGTTATTGTGTAAAAACGTTACAGGATCCTATATAAATAAAGGTGATGCAAAATATAAATGCAGAAAATCAAAAACAGAATGAAAAAAATAGTATAAAGTGATGCAAAACATGAATGCAGAATATCAAAGCAGAATGGAGAATTAGTGTACAATGAAATGTAAGTTGCATAACACTACAACCTTCAATGGTAAAAGCTGTCCAAGATCCTTTCTTCAAAAACTTGAAGAATACTGTTTAGCTCATGGCTTGTCCAAAGACTTGTTGATTTCTCAAGCGTTCGAAATTTTCACCGACAATGCTCTTCATTGGTTCAGATTTAAATATAATCAGAATCCAAACTTAACTTGGAACGAACTTTCCTCTTTATTAATTAAAGACTTTGGTGGTTTTGACTATGATCATAAACGAAGCGATTAGGAATCGAACTCAAGGCCATGATGAACCTATCGTCATCTATATTTCCATAATGTCTGGAATGTTCTCTCGTCTTTCGAAGAAACTTTCTGAAACAGAACAATTGGAGATTATTTTGAGGAATATTCGCCCATGCTATTCAGTCTTCGTAGCTCTAAAAGACATTGACTCTATCGACTGTCTTCTGGCTACTTGCCAAAATTATGAAAAGTTTCTAACAGAGACAAACAATTTAAAGAATCAAATGTACAACAAAATCCTCTTATTTCTGAATTCAACTACAAGCATTCCACTTCAAGTTCAGTTGACTCTCCAAATTCTTCCAATAACTCACGACCTTCTCCTCCATTAATAAATAAATTCACTTCATCCTACAAATACACTTCTAGACAAATTAATAGTCTCTCTCAAAATAAAGCCCCTCAAGAAAGCTCCTTTTGTGTTCGCTGTCGCAAACAAGGTCATACTTTGAACACTTGTACTCAACCACGATTCGTGATTTGTTTCAAATGTGGTCTTAAAGGTTTTAAAACTGCAGATTGCCCTACTTGTTCTCCCAAAACACATACTAGTTCAAAATCTAACCGCTGACTTGAAAAGTAACTTAAACTTTGATAAAGACGATTAGACTAGTTGGATTAAAACGATTCAAAACTTCTTTTCTTGTTACAAAATCTCTTCTACACTCTACTCCAAAGAACAAGATCTTAATCTTCCATTCGTTAATGTCAAAATATATGACTTAACTTTATCTGGTTTACTAGATTCTGGCAGCTCAGTAACTATTCTGGGTAATAATTCTCATTTAGAAATTCTTAAACTGGGCTGTAAACTTTTCAAGTTAGATCTTATTACTGTCTCTACTGCTAATAATCAAAAAAATAATTCCTTGGGTTATTTTGACTTACCTTTTCATTTCAATAATCAAACTCATCTAATTAAGGCTTATGTTTTTTCTGAAATATTTCCTTCGCTAATACTAGGTATTGACTTTTGGAGAAAATTTAATATTTTACCTAGTGTTTTATCTTCTCTTAACTTTACAGAATCTAAATGCTCTGCTATCGAAACTAAAGATATTAAAGTTTTACCTTATGAGCATTTAACTCCTAACCAAAAGAACATCGCTAACGACATCATCCAACGCTTCAAGACAATTTCTTTTGAAGAACAAGGTATCCTGGGAAGCACACACTTAATCACCCACAAAATTGATACTGGTGATTCTCTTCCAATCAAACAAAGATGTTATAGACTGTCTCCTGAAAAACAAAAGGCGTTAATTAATGAAGTTGATAAGATGCTGGGATGGAAGGTCATTGAACAATGCGAAAGTCCTTGGTTATCTCCAGTTCTCATCACTCCTAAGAAGAATGGTGAATGGCGTTTCTGTGTAGACAGCAGGAAGCTTTACTCAATTACACGTCGTGATGCTTATAAGTTGCCACTAATAAGCGAAATTTTGGACAACATGAAGAATGCCAAATACTTATCAAGCATTGACATTGTGAAAGCATTTTGGGAAATTCCCTTGAATCCTGCGGATAAAGATAAAACTGCATTTTATGTACCTGGAAGAGGTATGTTTAGATTCAAGGTAATGCCTTTTGGTCTCACTAACTCACCTGCAACTCTACAAAGATTAATGGATATGCTGTTCACTCCTGAATTTGAGAACAAGGTATTTTGCTATCTGGATGACATTGTTATTATTAGTGAGACTTTTGATGAACACATATCGCTTCTCATGAAAGTTCATGAAAAACTTTCATATGCCAATCTAACTATTAACTTTGAGAAGAGTCAATTCTTCAAGAAAGAACTGAAATACCTTGGTTTTCTAGTAGACGAGTATGGTCTACGTGCGGATCCAGATAAAATAAAAGCTATTTTAGAATATCCTGTACCTACTTGCAGAAAAGAAGTACGAAAATTCATAGGCACCTGCAGCTGGTTCAGAAGATTCATTCCAAACTTGAGCACTATTGCCTCTCCACTCAATCAACTAACCTGTTCCGGGAAGAACGCTCCTAAATTTTTATGGAATTCACAAGCTGCAGCTGCTTTCCAAAAACTTAAAGAAGCTTTGGTAACTGCTCCTGTCCTTGCTTGCCCTAACTTCGAACTACCCTTCTCTGTACATTGTGATGCATCAAATTATGGCATAGGAGCAATGCTTACTCAACATCAAGATGACAAAGAAGTCGTGATTGCTTACATGAGTAAAGCACTAAACAAAAATCAACAGAACTACTCAACTACTGAAAGAGAAACATTAGCTGTAATAACTGCATTAGACCATTGGCGATGTTACCTAGACAATGGTAAAGAATTTACAATATATACTGATCATGCTGCACTTAAATGGTTTCAGAACTTATCAAATCCATCAGGAAGACTTGCTCGCTGGACTTTACGCTTATCATGCTTTAACTTTGTCCTAAAACATAAAAAAGGAAAGGATAACGTTGTTCCAGATTTATTATCAAGACATAAGAATCAAGAACGTCCTGATACACGAGAAACTTCACCTCAAGGCGTACATCCCATAACGATTGAAGAACCACCTGATCGTAGACTTGAACACTACAACAAAAATTTTCTCGGATGCTCCAACAACCCAGACGCATATCCCAACTACACTATCAGGGATAAAAAACTTTACCGCTGTATCCATTCTCCCGATCGTCTTAACGATGACTTTATTTGGAAAGAAGTTCCACTACCTCAAGATAGACATGCACTTATTGAAGCTAACCATGGTTCCCCTTCAGAACTCCATCTTGGTATCTTCAAGACATTCAAGAAAATATCTTTAAAATACTATTGTCCTGTTATGTTTAAGGACATTGCCGAATTAATCTCGACTTGTGAAACCTGCTTAACCTACAAACACCCTAATCATTCTCCCTATGGTCTTATGGGTAAACCCAAACATTGCTCCAGACCTTTTCAAACTATATCCTTAGATCTTATGGGTCCATTGCCTATGACTCGAAGACGAAATCAGTATATTCTAGTAATTAACTGCAATTTTACTAAATATACTATGATTTTTCCCCTTAAACGTGCTACTTCAGCTAATATTATTAATGTTTTGGAAAATTCAGTTTTTCTAGTTCATGGCATTCCCCAAACTATTATAATGGACAACGCTGTTCAATTTCAGTCACGAGAATTCCACTCATTTTTAAATTCTTATAATGTTCCTTGTATTTTTCACACAGCTTTATATTGTCCTCAGGTTAATCCTACGGAGAAGTTTAATAGTACAATTATTACAGCTCTAGCATCTCTAGTAGAAGACGATCATAGATCCTGGGACAACCATCTTGCTAAGATTCAGTACGCAATGAACAGCGCTACAAATGTAGCTACTGGTTTTACTCCAAATTTTTTAGTCTTTGATAGGGAAACAATACCTTGTGGTTCCTTCTATACTCCAACTCAGAACCTCGAGGAATTGGTATTTATGCCTCGTGATATTTACGCGTCTAATGCTGGTCTCCTCTCATCTATATTTCACAAAGTTTAAACTAAACTTCACATAGCTCACGCTAAAAATAGCGCTCGCTTTGATCTTCGCCGGTCTTTTAAAGAATTTAATGTGGGAGACACTGTTTGGCGTAAAAACCATGTTTTAAGCGATGCCGGCGCATACTTTAATGCTAAACTTGCCCCTAAGTTAATCAAGTGCAAAGTTATAGCTAAACTGTCACCACTAGTCTATGTGCTTGAAGACTCTAATGGAGTTAGAGGCAAGTGGCACATCAAAGATGTAAAATCATAAATTTTCTTAACTTTTATTAACTGTTAATTTGTATATATGTATAAATATCACCATCATTTTCACCTTATTATTTTTATTTCTTTTAATTTGTTTGTTTGTTTGATGATCCAGCGTTCTTCAACACATCTTGCTTTAAGACCTCGAATTTAAGATGGATTAATCTTCACTTTTTATGTTTGTTTCAGACACATCTCGTTAGTGATGTTGCATAAGTCATAGCGACTAAGGCTTGCTTAAGATTAAGTTCTTTATCTTTATCTTCACTTAGGAATGGCTGACTATTCCCTTAATTTTCTTTACCTTTATCTTCACTTGGGAGGGACTGACTACTCCCTTGATTTTTTTCCACGCAGGAGCGGATAACAACTCCTTAAATAAGCCTGAATGTCCTTTCGAAAACACACTTTTAGAGTGGTGTCTCTTCGACTAATTTTTTTTTCCACGCAGGAGCGGATGACTACTCCTTAAATAAGCCTTAATGTCGTTTTGAAAACACACTTTTAGAGTGGTAGTCATTGAATGTGAACTCCACCCTTACCTGAATGCAGATGATGAATGTAAGAGATAGTATATCTGATTTTGACTGGTGATGTCTGTTTCTGCAAAGTTGTGTTTTTATGGTTTATTTTAGAATGTACATGTCAAAATTTTTGCTGAGTCAAAAATTTTCCAGGGTCGGGGGGAAAATGTAGTGTTATGCTACTTACATATAATTTTATTAATTTTCCCATTCTGTTTTTGATTTTCTGCATCACTTTTCACGCTATTAGTTATACTACTAACCTATCATTTTACACTATTTTTCCATTCTGTTTTTGATTTCCTGCATTTATATTTTACATCACCTTTATTTCCATAGGATCCTGTAACGTTTTTACACAATAACAAATCATTTTCACTTCGTATTTTCACACTATCTAGCATGTTTAAAATCGCTGTCAATGGAGTCTTACCTTTTTCGGTCTTTTATTGAATTCTCTGTAACTCTACAATTTCAGGCTTCGTGCGCGCTGCCACGAATTAGTTTTTCCTATATGAATAATATCTCATTTCTTACTTAAATGTAATGGTTTTCCAATTATATACCTAAAACCAAAAATTTATATTTCTGACAACCATTATTTATATGGTTGTTATGGTAACTTTTATTCAAATTCGTCACTGGTGTGTTGTTCCTAATTTAATATTTTCACATAAATACTCTATGGCTATAGGTCATTTACAATAAATTTCCTTTTAATTTAAATAATTTCTCGTTCTCTCTAAAAAGGTATAAAAGCCGAACAATTGGAGAATACGAAAAAAGTCTCGCTTCAGTTCTCAAAGGAGAAACATCTACTAAAGGCCTTATCCCGGGGCCGCATTGCCCCGGGATCCTGCAAGCCTCCATCTACACGTGAAGTCGTCTGCGAAGTCTACTTCAAGCGCGGGGCCACACTACTCCGGGCGCTACGACTGCTTGCTCCAGGCGCTGAGTGCACCTACTGCCGCGCTACCTTCGGGCGCTACGACTGCTTGCTCCAGGCGCCGAGTGCACCTACTGCCTGCACTACCTTTGGGCGCTGCGACTGCTTGCTCCAAGTGCTGAGCGCACCTACCCCAGGCGCTACGTGCGCCGGCTCCGGACGCTGCGTGTGCCCAGTCCAGGCGCTGCGTAACGTCGCCGCTAAGAAACTTCAAGCTCCGCGTGTGCCTACTTCTACAAAAACAGCGTATCACGTCAACCTTTAGGCTCCACTATAATACTATATTCTCCTATTCTCCTATCTTTATTTTTTTTTAAAAAATTGTAATCTCACATCATCCATCATCATCATATTTCATTTTTTTATAAAATTGTAAATACCTTTCTAAAACTTTAAATATATTATTTTATTGGTCTACTTTTGTTGTTTTGTTGTTCTTAGGTTAGGTTCTTTTCTTTTTTTTAATTGTCGCTTCACGACAATGCTTAATATTGTACGTAACAGGAGCAACATAAACTCTTTACAGAGATCTTAGACTCGCTCGGTGACAAATCGTTTTAATATTCCACGACAGGAAGTCGAAACTTCGAAACAAAAGCAAAGAAAACTTCGTTGTTCGTTGTGTTAAAAAAACACTTAAGAAACGTTTAAACTTTTTGAAGAAAAACGACGGCATGCGAGGTAAAATATTAAGTAGCTTGCTAAATTTAAATTTGGATAAATTAAAAAAAAAGATTATGTGTTAGTTTTAATTGATTTTCGAACACTTTATGTTTCATTGAGGAATCGTTTTACACTCATCATACAAAATGTAGCAGCATAATTTGTTATTTCACGCTGGTATCCTGAGAAGGTGTGTTGCTTCCCCGGTTGAGCCGATATAACCAATAACACAATTTATTAATACCCAATTAATCAAAAATCCTTGCTGAACTATTAGCTTTCCCCATAGCTTGCCTCTAATGGGGATATTTGTCATAGTTGCCACGCCTGCCCGACAACAACCACCGTTTTTCTGCCGACTTCCAAAAAGGAGACGTTACTCAATTCGACTGTATTTTTTTTGTTTTTTTTTATGTGTGTTACCTCATAACTTTTTAGTGGGTGAACCGATTTCGATAACTCTGTTTGTATTTGAAACCTGGTACTTCTCGTGTGGTTCCATATCAATTTGATCAAGTTCAGACCAATAGTTTTTGAGTAATTCTTAAATAAGTTATATTTTAGTCGGCTGTACAAAATTTTTTATTTCAAATTATTATTATTTTTATTTTGGTTTGTTATCAGGAAGATGCCGATATAAACCTTCTGCTTCATTACCCTTAATCGTCTCTTAGGGTACCCGAGGGGTGATATGATATAGTGGATTATAGTTGAAAGTGAAATACAGCTTGCTTACTACAAATCTAAAAATTAATAAATTACGATCGATTTTGAGTGTTACACGACTTTGAAGCTTACATCATTAGAAAATAATCAGTTTTACACTCTTGTATGCAAATGCGGAATGTTTGCTGTGGCTGCATATTGTCGGGAAAGAAAGGGAGTTTCAATTTAGGCATTAAAATATTCCGCTGTTACCTTAGTGTCACATTCTAGGATATAGTCGTATACATATACGTATAGTTGTACACATATGCTCCAGTCCTTTATGGAAGCTATCTATAACTTCGTCGTCTGCAATTTTAGTCCGTGCATAGGTAATTGGAACTGCTGGTTTTTATAAGCTCCGAAAGTTCTGAGAAAAAAATCAGAGGTCCATATTTCCATGCAGAGGATCGAGTCTTTTATTTATTTTTGTTGTATGTTTCGCCATGTAGACTTTCAAGGAGTACACCACGCCTATGTAAGGCGTGGTGTACAGCTTACGCACAAACTCCGAATGTTATAAGACCCCATCCTACTTTGGTCAGCGAGCTAATTGAACTTAGCCTTGTAGTATATCTAGGCTGCACTAATTAATGACCAGTCCCAATCTGGCACCTGAAGTATTCTACTCGACACTGTGTGGCCCAGCACGAGGTATTTTTGAAAGATTCTTGAAAATAGTGCGGTAAAAAATATTTTACCTTACTAAATGTACCTTCTTATACATTTATTACTTAATAAAGAGGAATTGTCTTATTCTAACTTACGACAGTTTTCCATAAGATACGATTAGTTTATTTCGACGCTCGTTTTCTCAGTTTGCAGTAAATTTTAATACAGACTAGGTCATAAAAGCGACCGTAAGCAATCCAATATCAATGAATGTGTGATGAAATAGCCTACGAATATGTGAAGATGTGGCTTCTAATGTTATCTATTGCATGGCTTCGGTTTTGGAAATAAAATTTATTACCTATATTATTTGTGTTTAACATAATAGTTTTTTTTATTATAAAATAAGGTTGACAAACGAGCACAAAGTTCATCTGATAGTAAGTAGATGCTGTGGCCCATAAACATCTACATCTATCCTCGATTAAGAACCAAAATGCAGATAGGGTCATAAGAAACGCAGCAGCATTAAGCTGCTGTTTTACGCTGGTGTTCTGTGAGAGCGTGGTCCTACCCCGGTCGAGTGCTACCGCGTAAAACCATTTTATTAATAAAATTAACCGTATAAATTTACACGTTAAATATAAATTTTAATGATAAAAAGTTGACATTGTTATAAGTCTATTAGAAAGGGCATAGTTTTGTCAGAAAATATAGGTCAAGCGAGTAAGAAGTTGTTAGATCATATCGCGCCTGTTGAGAACAGCGTCGACTATAAAAACCGACTGGTCTGTGCCAAAAATATTTTCACTCATTTTCTTGGCAGACAAATGTAGAAAAAATAGTAAAAGAGATTTTATATTAAAGGTTGATAATTTACTAGTACATAAAGATTTCCTTTTTATTGATTAACATTACTGTGTAGTGGCGGTGTAACAATATTCAATACCTCATATCGCCCCGTGGGTGTCATAAGAGGCGAAAGAAGGAAACAAACTCAAATATGGGAAAGAACAATAAAAAAAATGCGGTTACTGACCCTCCTTAACAAGCGTGGGAATTATGGCAAATATCCGCCTTATGAGGCAATCTATGGGGACGCATTAGTTTAGCAGTGGAAGTTTGATAGTCTGTGACGGACGTTAACGGCACTAATTTGCAATAATATAGACAAACTTACTCTAATACTATTTCACATGACGAAATAGTGAAGTATTAAATTGGTTTGAATTTTTTCTGGTCTCAATTACTTAGGTAAAGAAATTACTTCTTTTAAATTCATTTTGTATCATAAAAATATTTACATTTTTATTTATTTATATAATATTAAATTTAAGGCCGGCAACGCATCTGCAATTCCCCCGGTGTTGCAGTTGTTCAAGGGCGGTGGTAGTCATTTACCATCAGGTGAGACGCATGCTCGTTTGCCTTCTCTCCTATAAAAAATATACAATATATATACTTTATAAAAAAAAACTAAAACTAATAAATTAATTATCATTCAGTCTTACTCACTATGGTATCATGCCAAGAACGCTGACTGCGTTTTTTGGCTGAATGGGTATACTTAGCCTTGGAACGAGAAAAGAACCAGCCCTCTTTTCACTAGCAGCAATGATCAGTCTCAAATAGAGCTCCTATAGAAACATCACCGCACGTTGACGCCACGGACCCATAGTCTCTACAGCAAATGGCACAAATATGTATGTAGTCGTCCTAAGATACTCACATGTACCACTTACTCGGTTCAGCTGCCTCTGATGCCGCCCCGGCTATAAAAGAGATACCCCACACTAGATCTTTGCCTCTCTCCTAAGGGACCTATGATTCTTTTATAGATGATTCCTATTTCATGTCTGGACAGGTACCATAGTTGAGGTAACTAAAATCAGTCTACGAAAATCATAATTACACTGCAACATTAATTGAAAGTGGTTACTTTGGTAGATAAATTATTTGTAATAAAAATTTGTTGCTAAGTTCTAGTCTAACACACAAACTAAATTTACTCAAAATTATAGCACGCTTAGCTTCTTAATTGGGATCATAAATCCGAACAAACTTTGCGATGTGACATACTTTATTTTCGTTGATTTTGCTCTGAACTACAGCGCAAAGTCTCTATATAGAGCATATTCAGAATATAATTACGATACTAAAATACGTAGACATTAGATTGAGTTTCTAATATGATATATTAAATAACTACTATATTAATGTAATAAGATATTATATCAAATTATTTAACCTGGGTTTGTATTTTTCTTCTAAATAGCCCGTTATATTCTACAGCTGGACGTGGACTCCTCTCGTTGTTGGAAGAAAAGTAAAATTAATTACTAAATAAATCCTACTACTGGGAAATCAATAACGGCGAGTATGTTGCCGGTTAAGTGTACTCTAGTTTAGGTATTCTTCATTAAATCGCTAATTTTGTATATAAACTTCTGTATGAGGCGTTCCTTGTCTCTAAACTACCAAAATATTAAAACAAGAATTTTGTTTTGAGAAACCGCACGCTAAAATAGCGTTCAGCTTTCAACGAAGGTGGATTAATTAACTACGAAATGAGGTTTCTATTCTACCAATCCTTGGTTACTAAAACAGTCTATTTTGAAGATTTCGAATAATTTACTAATAAATTATTTAGATTAATAACTGTTTAACTGTAGGATTATTACTTGTAAAATTTAAAATACATTTTTATCACCCGAAGACAGCAGATTTTAAAATATATTTTTTCCTTTTCGTTTGTCTGATTTTTGATTCGTCTTCTTCGTTGTTTTTCTTCTTGTGGGGAAGAAGTGAGTCTAGTCGATACCACTTATTTTCTTGGAATTGCACTAGACGCGACGCTTCAATGGAGTCCCCATATATCAAAACTAGCAAGCAAACTTAGTTCTACAGCAAATGCTGTAAAAAAGATTAGAAATCTTACCAGTGTTGAAACTGCTAGACTAGTTTACTTTAGCTATTTCGATAGCATATGTCGTAAGGTATTTTTCCCTGGGAACACGCGGCTGTACACTGAAGTTATATTTGTTTTACAGAAGAGGGCCATAAGAACTATTTATCATTTTATGCCTAAAGAGTTGCTGCGGCAAAAAATTAAGGATTTTAATAATGGTAAAGCCACGCGGCAGCTTTTGCTGTCGCACGGATGGGCCGGCTCGAACCGGGGTGGTATCACGACCTCAAAGAATACCAGCGTGAAGTAGAGGTTTACCTCTGCGTTTTGCTTGGTGAGTGTAGGTGGCCGGAGCCCCTTTTTACTAGAAATGAGGCATTCCATCCTAGTCCTCACGGGTGAAAACGCATCTGCATTTTGATTTGTATTAAAGGATAGATGTCTATGGGCCGAAGCAACCACTTACCATCAGGTGGACTGTGTGCTGGTTTGTCACCCTTATCCTATAATTTTTTTTAAGGAAACTAATATATTAACTTTAAGGAAATTAATATTCAAAAAAAGGTCCCGCTGTGTTTCTTGCTGGTTCTTCCCAGGACAGAGGTTTTTTTCGAACTAGTGGTAATTAAACAAAAGAGTGATTTTTAATAAGTATTATCTATTATCTATATTGAGTAAAAAAGTTTCTGTTTCTGTTTCTTGATATCGTCATGTTGATAGATAAGTATCTATCTCAGACTTACTGCTGTCTAGTTACTTGAGCCACTTTATTAATACT
This sequence comes from Parnassius glacialis, assembly GCA_033319125.1. Taxonomy (NCBI): domain Eukaryota; kingdom Metazoa; phylum Arthropoda; class Insecta; order Lepidoptera; family Papilionidae; genus Parnassius; species Parnassius glacialis. The sequence goes on along the minus strand of JAVANC010000005.1, from coordinate 2,972,722 downwards.
GAAGTAACACATGGTGATTATTTGTCTTAATTACCAACGGCGTGTGTTTTGCAATTCAAGAGAGTGCAGAACTTATCGACAGCATCACTAATAGCCGGTTCATTTGATCAGCTAGACCAATTAACATTTGCTAGATTATTTTTCAAACGACTTCAAAGAAGGAGGAGGTTCGCAATTCGTAGGTATCTTTTTGATGTACCTGTGTTGACCGATTACTCAAAGACGCCTGAACTTTTTGGAAAATTATTTTTTTGTTTTAAAGTGTATACTTCTTATTTGGTTCCGTTTAAATCATTTAATAAAATCGGGAAAGGTGTTTTTAAAATATCAACAATATATTGTTGATATCTTTAAATTTAAAATTTACCAGTTGTTAAATCAGAATAATTACATTTGCGGTAGATATATCTTATTTGTTGTACACATTCTCTTTTTCTTATTTCAAATTTTCCATTAACACAATTTTCAGTGAGCGGTTATGAGAATTTTTTCGAGTAATAAGATGTCACGAGCACTTTCTCTGTTGTTGATAAAACGAGATCAAGGAGACGTTTATTTGCATTATATAGTGAATTAAGTTGAGCTAAGTTACAATGATTCATAGTATCAACAAGAGAATTAGATTCAAAGTCGGTTGAAATATCTAGAGTCATAACTTTACTGTAAGTACTATGGGACTAACTCAGATGTGGGGTGTTAAAATCGCCAGTAATTAAGAATGCATTATCCTCACCACGAGATATGTTTTATGAACATTTTTGTAGATGACTTGCAAGTGATAGCATATTGGGAGGAAGATAACATAACCGTAAGTGGATCTTTGGACAGGAAACATTGCTCGGAGAGATAGTCACCCAAAGATCTTCAACTTCACATTCCCAACTCGCTTGTCTAAATAGGGGAATGCCCAATTCTGGCCATGAAACGCCCAACAACTTGCATTTGTTAAAAATACTTCTTTTTTATGATAATTAATCGCGGTATTTATGTACCCAAAAAAGATTGTAATATTTTGCACTAAAAAAAATACCGAAAAGATAAAAATGAAATTAGGTAAATCCGCAAGTCATTAGTTTGTGGGTAAAATAAAAAGTGTTGGCAATCACAAATCTCGTTAAAAAAGTCGATTCTGTTTTTTCAATCGATTTTTTATGGTGTCATTATTATAATGGTAATATAATTTCTTAGATTATTATTATGACTTTATGATAATTAAACAAGCGAATTGCTAGTTGATTCATCATAAAGTTTTTAGAACATAACAAAAACGCCACAATTTAACTCTTATAAGTATTTGTTCTTAAAATACATTTAAAATGGAATTTAAATAAATAAAACAAAACATATTTTAAAACACGTGCAGAACTTAAAGCGAATCAAAGATTATTCCTTTTTATGATTTTATAAATCGAATAAAAAAAATCGCTATCTATTTATCGATTTTATGTCTGTTAATTGGCAACATCGAATCTGACAGCTATGCCCCTATCATAATTATTAAAACTACATAGTCACAAGTCGCATTTCTTTGTATTTGTGTTATTTTGTTTGTTTTCTAGCGAATTTGTTATCTTAGCAACGAAAAAGCTTTCTAAATGGACTCTGATAATTCTTCTCACCATATTGACCACGGCCTCAAAATGGATCCCGCTCCTACTTCTTACGATAACCTCTGCAAGAACTTGGACTCGATTTCTACTGTTATCGTTGACCGAAGCTTTCACACCGGCCAGAGTTCTTCCTAGCTCTCAGTAGCTCATTCAAGAGGTCATTTACGCTGTGTCAATTGTGGTTTAAATGTCACGAAAATACAAAGTCATTTGTTGTTAAAAACTGTTCTTGTGAAAATAATAAACCTTTATATCTTAAAAATCCGGACTTTTTTTAAACCAATTCCTTAACCATTTCATTCTTTTAATTGCATATTATCATTTCCATATGCTTTTATATGTGGGCACCATAGACTTTGTATCTTATAGACTAAACATTCCGTGACGTCATCAGCGTGTGAAAGGAATTCACGTATATAGTTAAACATAAGAGTAAGGGAGAAGCAAATCTATATTTCTTGTCTTTTTCTAGGTATGCGTTTTTGATTGTTTTCCCTCCTTTATTTGACATTAACGTAGTCAAGCTCTTGTGAATAACATTGATATTACAAGCAAACAGGTAATTGAACCTAGTGTTTTTTTGTGGGTTTTAGTCATTAGGTAAGGTTAAAAAGATGGTAAGTTGCAGCATTTTAGGATACAACAGCATCAGTCAACGAAAAATTGATAATTTTTTTTTTTTTTTATAGTAGAGGGGGCAAACGAGCATGCGGCTGACCTGATGGTAAGTGACTACCGCCGCCCATGAACAACTGCAACACCAGGGAGAGAATTGCAGATGCGTTGCCGGCCTTTTAAAAAGGAGTACGCTCTTTTCTTGAAGGTCCCTAAGTCGTATCGGTCCGGAAAAATCGCTGATGGTAATCGATTCCACAAGGAAGTCGTGCGAGGAAGAAAACATCTTCTAAATCGCACAGTGGTGGACCGCCAATCATCCAGATGGTGTGGATGGTATCGGGAGTTCTGCCGCGATGTGCGTTCGTGAAATTTGGCGGCTGGGATTAATCCGAACAATTCCTCAGAGCACTCCCCATGGTAGATGCGAAAGAAAATGCAAAGAGATGCAACATCTCTTCGCAGCGCCAATGAGTCAAGCCGATCGGAAAGTACTCGGTCGTCGACGATTCGAGCCGCTCTGCGCTGGATGCGGTCAAGTGGAAGGAGCTGGCACTGGGGAGCCCCTGCCCAGAGATGGGAACAGTATTCCATGTGAGGCCGAACCTGCGCCTTGTAAAGTTGCAGGCGGTGTGCCGGCATGAAATACTGTCCCGCTCTGCTGAGCACGCCAAGCTTTTTAGAGGCCAATTTGGCCTTCTCTTCCAAATGACCACGAAACTGCACGTCACTCGATATGTCGACGCCGAGGATTCCGATACTGGCTGAGGCAACCAGGGGAGTGCCTTGAAACTGAGGAGATACGACAAAGGGGTTCTTTTTAGCGGTAAACGCGCAAACTTGTGTCTTCTGAGGATTAAACTGGACTAGATTTAGTCGCCCCCAGTTCGAGACTTTGTCCAGCAAAGACTCGACTTCAGACACAAGTTTGTTCCGGTACTCGGAGACGTTTTCCCGAGAAATATTAGCACGGCCGGTGTATAGAGCATCACCAGTGCTGTCATCCGCATAGCAATGAATGTTACCAGTTAGCAACATATCATTGATATGCAGAAGAAACAGCGTTGGTGATAGCACACAGCCTTGTGGAACACCAGCGTTAATAGGCTTGTAGTCAGAACATGCACCGTCTACAACAATCTTGATGCTCCGATCTGCAAGGAAGCTGGTGATCCAATTGCACAATTTCTCGGGAAGCCCATAGGAAGGGAGCTTCGAAAGAAGCGCTTTGTGCCAAACCCGATCGAAGGCCTTCGCAATGTCCAGACTAACGGCCAACGCCTCCCCCTTGGACTCTACTGCCTCCGCCCATCTATGGGTCAGGTAGACCAGAAGATCACCAGCTGATCGACCCCCACGAAAACCGTATTGGCGGTCACTAATCAGCTGGTGATCCTCAAGGTACCGGATGAGCTGGCAGTTGATAATGGATTCCATTATTTTGGAGAACAAGGAGGTGATCGCGATAGGCCTATAGTTGGACGGGTCTGAGCGGTCGCCTTTTTTAGGGATCGGGTGGACAAAAGCTGTCTTCCATGAATTCGGGACTACGCCTTGGGAGTAGGAGTACCGAAAAAGACGCGTTAGGACCGGTGCCAACTCCGGAGCACACGTCCTCAGCACAATTGGGGGGATTCCGTCAGGCCCACTCGACTTCTGGATGTCCAGGGAGAGAAGTGCTTTGCGAACCGAGCGCTGTGAGAACAGCACATCCACATAATATTACCTTTCATAGCTAAGTTTGTTTTGTGCTTACATTTGCTACTTGTACTGATTAATATCTATTGTTTTGAATATAAAGTGTAACATTTCACGTGTTTAATGAACTTTGTGATGTATTTTGTCAAATATTTGTACTCCCAAATTCTAAATTCTTCATGATAACGCTCCTTAATTTGAATGGTAATTCGAAAGCTTAAAGTCATAACAAACGTGTACTTTTTGATTTGGTAGGATTAAAATAACTTTAGGGATATCAGCGAGTACAATAATGTTTTCGCATTGTTCAATAATAATTGTTATTGTGATTAATAGTTATGTCCATAAATATGAATCACATAATGTTATACATATACATACACTTTTATGTTCAGCTTTAAAGGAAACTCCTTATTGCCCTACAACTCTTCAATCATTTTCCATATAACATAGACATGACAAATAATATGTAAGTATCAACTTGAAAACATGTTTTGATTCAAGTACATAAACATTGGACAAAATATATTTAATTTCACAAAATATGTATTGCCTGAAATCAGATGCACAAAACTTAATGAATTCCATTAATTCTATTATACATTAGTAACAATTACATTACAATATTTATTAAAAAATATGTCATACTAATATAAAAATAAATATAAACATAGATAAAATAATAAATAAATAAATAAGTCTTAATCTTAAGGTGCACAATAACACAACAACATAAGATAATATTCTCAATTAATGATGTAGAAAAAATTTGATGATAATATACTTACCGTTACCATTAGTCAGTATCAAAAGTCAAAAGTTATAGGTTTTGTGATAGTTGCCTAGCTTGGCAGGAGAATTGGCACCTGCAGTTATTTGGAGACAAACTGTGTGGGAGGTCTATGTTCAGCTGTGGGGGACATAACTATGTTAGGCTGTACATGTATTAATTAACAATATCTAAAGCTTAATATGTACATATTTTTTTTAAATGTTTGGTATGAGTAATTTAATAAATTTAATAAACTATCATTACATTTACATATACTTGCTATTTAATTAAATCAATTGATATTGTATTAATTGTTATAGGTATTGTATTTATGCACAGATACCCATACTTGATTTTTTTTGTTAAATGCCTTGATATAAAAGTGTAATTAATACTTAATATATTAATATCTTTTAAATATATTATTTCACAGCTTTTCTAAGGAATCAACTATCTGTAACTGTTGGGTAATCGCTACTGGTAGTAATTATAGGTAACTAACAAAACTTAGCAGTATATGCTCAAAACATTATGAGCCTCATTGTTTTAGGTGGACTAAATATACTTAACTTATGTAATTTATAATAAAATTAAGATATTTTTTAAATGTTATAATTTCTTGTTGTATCTTGTTGTTTCTGCATAAGTGATATAAGTTTGACCTTGTTAGTAGTTATGATTTTTGACATTGTTCGGTATGTAATAAAAATTGATCAGCATTTTGAGTTTTATTCGAAGATATATTTAAGATAGTAGCTTTCCAGGCAGACGTTGTCCTGCCCTTTACGACGACCATTTGCTGTCCTAAAAAAAAACTCCTGAGATTAGCAATAAAAAAATTTAGGGTATCTTATCTATACTTATCGGGATAAAAACTACCCTATCTCTCAAGTTGGACGAAACTGCACACAGTGTGCAAAATTTTATTGAAATCATTTCAGTAGTTTAGGAGTTCATCGAGGACAAACAATGTGGCACGTAATTTTTATATATAAAGATATATATATATATATATATATATATATATATATATATATATATATATATATATATATATATATATATATAACATATTAACTTTTGCATCGCAATATATTTATAAGAATGTAATGTATGTGCATTAAAACATAAATAGCTTTAATAAGAATAAGGATGTGCATACTTTAAATACTAGGAACAAACATAAGCTTGTAATGCCAGTTACTAGACTCCACAGAATCAGTAATTCATTTATGGGGCAATGTATACACTTTTACAACAAAATCCCAGAACATATTCAAAGTTTGTCAATAAACAAGTTTAAAAGTTTTTTTAAAGAAAAACTGTACAAGAAGGGTTATTATAATATCAAGGAATACATGAATGAAAATAACCCCTGGGAATAGGGTGATCGCCACCATGCTGGTTCTATGAAAATATTTAAAAATTGTATAAACAAAATTATTGTTAAGTGAAATTATGTTTAAAAAAAAGTCCCGCTGGGTTTCTTGCTGGTTCTTCCCAGGACTGAGGTATTTTCCGAACCAGTGGTAAATAAAAAATGACTTTCAATAAGTATTATGTAATAATCAATATTGAATAAAAAGTTATTCTATTCTATATATATATATATATATATATAGCATTGCTTATTTTATTTTCAAATTCTGAGATTCTGTATTATTATGAGTTGTAATAATTTGGTTGCATGACAATGACAAAATATTTACTTATAGTTGGATTGATTAAACATGAATCCTCATTTAAAAAAAGTTGGAACTTTATCTGTACTACCATGTTTTATGCAAATAAAGATTCAAATAAAAGAAATAAATAAATAATTTAAAATGCTGACCTAAATATACAAACGAATATATATGTAAGTACACAAAATTTAGTTCTTTTTCCTTTTTATATTTCTATATATTTTCATATGAATAGAATATATATATTTACAGTCTATCAAAAGTCCACTGTTGAACATAAACATGATAATAGTTATTTGACATTGTTTCAACGCTTGGAAAGCAGGTTGTCAACCACTGTTTTTTTATTTAGCTGTTATCAGGAAAATGCTGCTGTTTATCTTCTTTGATGTTTCCCTATGTCGCCTCATACACCTCCCATGGAATGATATGAGGTAGAAGATAATCTTACACTGCATGGTAAATTAAAATAGAATATTATAAAACATTTGTTTTTATTTTATATACCAACATATTACAAAAACAAAACCTGTGTTGATGCTTTACAACGTATATTAACTAAAACATTTTACAACCTTAACCATTAGGTAACATGATTAAGCCACCTAACCATAAGTAAGTCACCTAAAAAAGGCCTTCCCTAGATATTCTCATAGGATGACTTTTACCACAGTTGTCACGCCTGCGTGAAAATATGCGTAATGCTGGTTGGCCACCGCAGTTATTTTTATACTTTTTAGTCACAGAATGTATTTTCAAGAGAAATGAATTAATCATCTGAATTATAAAAGAACATTTTTTTTATGGTAACTATTAAGTAATGATTTCTTATATTTACGCGAACACTACACATTTAAATAAAACTAATTTTACGGATTTTATCGCATATATTAACTTATTTTACATTCCCGACGTTTCAAGCACTTTACAGCACCCATGGTTACGGGGGGGACTGGCCAGTCTCCCCCGTGACCATAGGTGTGAATGTAACAATTAAGTTTTTTGTATGAATGAAGTGCTGTGAATATAAATAAACCCATAACGGGGGAAATGGAACAATATCTGGTAACCACTGAAAGTACCTCCCGCCTATTTCTATATCAAAAGCATACACGAATGCTTTATCTAGTCAATCCTCTATCTACGGCTCCTGCCTGACTCAACTCAATCTATGATTACTCGTCTCGTATCGTTTAGTACGTGTGTGTTTTAAGTGTTTACCGTTGATTTATTGATTTATATTGCTCGACCACTGCTTTTTTTCCACGGACTTCTGATCTTACTTAACTTGTACGACCCTTGCTAACATACCGAACACCGATAATCTTGTTTACTCGTTTGACTTTGGCTCGTTATTATGGATTTTACGGCCTGGATTTTATCTATTAGATAGTAACTAAATGGCTCACTGTGTCAATTTTGGCATAGTGACTAGTCGTTGTAATACACTGGGCTCACGATCCTTCCAAAATAGCAATCGCACTTCAAAATCAGCTGTTTAGTATAGGTTTTTGCCAACTTGATGCATAACCTCACTTTTACTAAATCTCTTACAATTCTGCGCTCAGATTGCCAAAGTCCGTAGAATTTTCAGTGATGTTTTTATAGTATATAAGATATTAATTGACATCATTTTCATCTTTTTACAATTTGGGCCCAAGAATGTATGAACGCGTATCAGTCTCCTTTGTAAATACATATGCGGGCGCGAGTGGCGCGCGCGCCGGTTGTGTGTGTGTGTGTGTGTGTGTGCGTGTGTATGTATGTATGTGTGTGTGTGTGTGTGTGTGTGTGTGTGTGTGTGTGTGTGTGTGTGTGTGTGTGTGTGTGTGTGTGTGTGTGTGTAGTGTAGTGTGTGTATGTGTGTGAGTTGTTTGTGAAGTGTGTATGCAAGAGTGTGAATAAATGAAGAATACAAATGAAAGTTTATTTAAGAACTAGCTTTTGCCCGCGACTTCGTCCGCGTGGAGTTCGGTTATATCATTTGTGAAAAAGAGTCTGCTGGTACAAGGCACAATTATAACTGCATGTCGCGGGTAAAAGCTAGTAAACTACAAAACTTCTTTATACACCACATTTTTTGCTAATCTATTAGTGTGTGCCTAAATTATCAGACTACTGGGCGAGCTTACGCGTCAACAAGCCACATAGAATTGCCCATGTGAACAACAATTTTCTCTCAAGTCTATATCCACAAATTTTAATGTCTGCCCTTGTGATTCGTTTATGGTCATAGCAAAGCAGACTTTGAGGGGAAATTGTATTCGTTTGAATTCAAAGTGAAGATCATTCAGGATCAAGGGAATTCTTGGTACAAATAAAGTATCCACTTGCGCACATCCACGGCACGGTCGGTGTATAAAGTATCACCAGTGCTGTCGTCTGGGCAGCAATGTATGTTACCAGTTTTCAACATGTCATTGATATGCAGAAGAAACAGCGTGGTGATAGCACGCATCCTTGTAGAACAGTAGCGTTAATGGTCTTGTAATCGGAGCATGCACTATCTACTACAACCTTGATGCTCTGATCTGCAAAGATACTGGTGATCCAACTGCACAATTTCTCGAAAAGCCCGTAGAAAGGACGCTTCGAAAGAAGGGCTTTGGCACAACTAACGGCCAGCACCTCCCCCTTGGACTCCACTGCCTCCGCCCATCTATGAGTTAGGTAACCTAGAAGATCACCAGCTGTGAGACCTCGACGAAAACCGTACTGGCAGTCACTAATCAGTTGGCGATTCTCAAGGTACCGCATGAGCAGTTAGTAATAGTTTCCATCACTTTGGAGAACAAGGAGGCAGTTACTGGAAATGAAGCATACCGTCTTATTCCTCAGGGGTGACAATGCATCTGCATTATGATTCTCAATCTCATTAAATAAAACATAGTATTTTAATGTTACTTAAAAACATAATTACTGCCTCGTAGAGTTTGTTAAATTACTTCGGAATCGTGCTCGGAATGCTCTGGTTAATAAGAAATATAATTTAAATTTAGTACACACGGTGCTTTACCTAATCATAATTTATTTATTGCTTGTTTGGATTTGATATCAATACCAAAGCGTTATTTAGAAAATATTGGGTCTTACCTAATTTCAAAAGCACCCCTCTCCCTCCCACACTTAATTATAATATCACTGCTACCACAAAGACTATGGGTAGTGGTTTTCGGAAATAAATTAATGAAAAAACTTACCATAAAAAACTTTACTAACCCCCATAATGATAATCGATATTTTATACATCGTTTTAAAGAAAATATTACTCCTGCAATAGAATTTTCTCCTGTACCGTGGAGGCAGTTTACATACATCAACTTTACAAGGACAAACATGACCATAAGACTTTAAAAAATTAATGGTAGGCTATACGAATACTTCTTCCTTGCTGGATTTCAACCCTCAGTTTCGCAACTAATTGCTAAGCCACTGCGGCATGGAGACGTCAAATTTATAAATTGAATGTGACAAAACGAGCTAACAAATGCTGTTCAAGTATGTGGACACCTGCAATCAACTTTAAAAAAAAGCCACAATGGAGCCGTCAACCCAAAAAACCAAGATAGAGTTTCTCAAAACCTGTAATTACGATGGCTCTCCAAAACCTTCATACAGGAAGACAGCAAGATACGCACTGCTGCTTAGTGGCAGAAAGTAGGTAGTATGGTACCTTTTCTTTACATGGGGAAGTTGTAGTGTTATGCTACTTACATATCATTTTATTAATTTTTCCATTCCGTTTTTGATTTTCTGCATTTATATTTTGCATCACCTTTATTTCCATAGGATCCTGTAACGTTTTTACACAATAACAAATCATTTTCACTTCGTATTTTCACACTATCAGCTCCTTTTAAAATCGCTGTCAATGGAGTCTTACCTTTTTCTATCTTTTATTGAGTTTTCCGTAACTCTGCAATTTCGGGATTCGTGCGCGCTGCCGCGCTACCTTTTTTCCTATATCAATAATATTTTATTTCTTACATGAAACTTTTAGTTTCTTAATAACAGTCCTAAAACCAAAAATTTTATATTTGACAACCATTATTTATATGGTTGTTATGGTAACTTTTATTCAAATTCGTTACTGGTGTGATGTTCTTAATTTAATATTTTCACATAAATACTCTATAGCTCTAGGTCATTTACAATAAATTTCCTTTTAATTTTAATAATTTCTCGTTCTCTCTAAAAAGGTATAAAAGCCGAACAATTGGAGAATACAGAAAAAGTCTCGCTTCAGTTCTCAAATGAGAAACATCTACTAAAGGCCTTATCCCGGAGCCGCATTGCCCCGGGATCCTGCAAGCCTCCATCTACACGTGAAGTCGTCGGCGAAGTCTATTTCAAGCGCGGGGCCACACTACTCCGGGCGCTACAACTGCTTGCTCCAGGCACTGAGTGCACCTACTGCCGCGCTACCTTCGGGCGGTACGACTGCTTGCTCCAGGCGCCGAGTGCACCTACTGCCTGCGCTACCTTTGGGCGCTGCGACTGCTTGCTCCAAGTGCTGAGCGCACCTACCCCAGGCGCTACGTGCGCCGGCTCCAGACGCTGCGTGTGCCCAGTCCAGGCGCTGCGTGTCGTCGCCGCTAAAAAACCTCAAGCTCCGCGTGTGCCTACTTCTACAAAAGCAGCGTGTCACTTCAACATTTAGGCTCCACTATAATACTATATTCTCCTATTCTCCTATCTTTATTTTTTTTAAATCTAATTGTAATCTCACTTCATCCATCATCATCATATTTAATTTTTTTAATAAAATTGTAAATACCTTTCTAAAACTTTAAATATATTATTTTATTGGTCTTCTTTTGTTGTTTTGTTGTTCTTAGGTTAGGTTCTATTTTTTTTTCTTATTAATTGTCGCTTCACGACTAAGTTCCTAAGCAAGTTCGCCTCACGGGGGCAAAGATGGGTTATATCAGACTCGCACTGACAAAAACCCCATGGTGTTCCACCTTCACCGCATATTGGCAGGGCCACGGGAATGCTTTCAAATACATACGCCGCCCTACGAGCATCGGCCGCCCCATGGCAGCCATACTTCGGGGGCCTTAGCCTCGCCTCCCCATTCTCCTCCTCAGGCAAGGCGCACCGAGATTACAAGGCATGCTCCCTCCACGGCCTCCAACTCTACCTCCATAATGCCCCCCCCCCTCGAGTCCGATACGCGAAAGCGCTCGTTAGCACCGGCTTTCCCAACCACAGCGGCGGATCTGGTCTCTGGCTCCGCCGCCAATTAAATTACGGCCGCGGAGGGAGAGCGGCGCCTCACAATACCGACACTCCTCTCACCCCGCGGACCCACCACTACCGCATCAACGGTGCACTACACTAACCATACTATATCTAAGGAGCGTTGAGGGTGCTGTGTTTTGCGAGTTTTCTATGTATTAGTATTTCACGTACAATATCTTTACTTGTATCCCAGTTAAAACGGTAGGAATTGATTGTTTTTGCTTATAAGAGCGATGATGAAACTATACATTGACATGATATTTCAACATGTGTCGCCTCCCTCACTATTTTTTCAATTTATTAAATTCTTTTCTTGTATAAACATTGACCTTCAATCCCTTGTGAATAACTTTCGACTTTGCAATTGTAATGATGTTACATCAAAAGAAATAAGTCTCCATAAGAGGTTTAGCAAACGTTACAAAGTAAATCTTTTCCGCTACAGTAAAAGGGACTGAATAATATATCGAACACTCAGACACCAGAGTAAAATAATAAAATAAAGAAAATTACATCCTTGGTTTATTAGTACGTAACGTACTCAAACACACTTGCAACTGAAGCCACTTGCAATTAGCAACATGGTTTTAGGTGCACAAGTGTTTAGTACGTCTCTTGTTCTTTCATAATTTCTATTTTTTTATTTCTCTGAGATTCTGATATACCTGACCATGAATTCGAAGATCTTCAGTTTACTTATTGCTATAATCCGAATTCAATGTCTCGTTGATCTAGTAGTTGTAATCGTGATTACTGATGAGGTTCCGGTTTCAAATCCCGGGTCAGGCCAATAATGCGTTATTGGGTTTTCTGTCCAAAATTCTTAATAGCAGCCCAGAGTCAGAAAGTTGGCGGTATTTTTTTTTATAGAATAAGGGTGACAAACGAGCACACAGTCCACGAGATGGTATGTGGTTGCTGCGGCCCATAGACATCTACATATATCCTCTATTACAATTCAAAATGTAGATGCGTTGTCACCCGTGAGGACTAAGATGGAATGCCTCATTTCCAGTAAAAAGGGCCTCCAGCCACCTGCACTCACCAAGCGAGACGCAGAGGTGAACCTCTACTTCACGCTGGTTTTCTGTGAGGTCGTGGTACCACCCCGGTTCGAGCCGGCCTATCCGTGCGGCAGCAAAAGCTGCCGCGTGGCTCTACCACTGTTAGAATTTTTAGAATTTCATCCCCGTGTCTCGAAAAGCACGTAAAGTCGTTGATGTTGCGCCTCATTTCTCTCCTCGTGTAAGATTGCCTTCCCATCGGACTATGAGAGTGAGGGAATAGAGAGTGTGTCTGTGCTTTTGCATACACAAGGGCGCTATAGTCCTGTCCCGGCCTATGGCTAGTCTCCGTTGAGATAAGCCGTCGTGACTAAAATTCAGTCTGGAGGTTATTGTTTCATCTGAATTAGGGATCGTTAGCAAAGCTAGGATTTTACCCTTTCTTCGTCTGCATCACCTGTTATCATCAGGTAGGATAGCATGTTACTGTCATACATTAGTTAAAAAATTAATGTATTTGTAGTCTCAATTTGTTTTGGTTCGTTGTATCTCTCACACTGAATTCCTACCTCCGATATTAAGCCTCAAATAAGGTTAGGACAAATGTGTGTGTGTATACCTTATGCAGTTCATTCTTCCTCAATGTAACATTACATTGCTAGACATGGACATCTTTCATTGAAATTACATAAAATAAAATTAAAAGTATTTATTTTTCGACGTAAGATAGTAAAATTTTCTATGTCGAACGTCAATATTTTTCCAAATTTACAACCTTCTTAAAATGAAGGTCCTCAGCTCAGAGAAATGGGAAAACCAGTTTCATAGGTATCCTATATTGTGCGACGAATTGGCTTTAGTCACATTTAGCAGTACCTTTTGCAATAGAATGTGCTAGGTGGTATAATTGCTTTTCTGCTTAGTATACAGTCTGGATAGGTACCACTCCTCATATTTATTTTTGTGCCATCAAACAGCAGGGCTTGCACTGCGTTTTTCGGTCTGAAGATTATAGAAAACCAGTATTTTATTACAGGTTGTGAGTTATTCCATTATAATCACCAGAGATGACAATGCACCAGTATCTTTCCTTGTTTGAAGTTGGCTTTGGTCCATGGACGACAGTGGCCACTTACCATCGTGTAGACTGCAAGTTTGTTTATCACTTTATTGTGGTGTTATAATTAAATAAAGTAATAATAACACCTGCTAATTAGGTAATTCATGAGGATGAAGATTTAGTTCTCCGGTACATGTTTTACTGCCACGTGTCCGATAATTCGCAGCGGTCATATAGGTTTGAATTAGATTATAATATTTTTTTTTGATGTGAAACATCTATAGCGGCGGTTCAGACCGACTGACGCGACGCCACAGCATGCGTCGCCACGCTATATAATTGTATGTATATATAGAGTATTTTTTAAAGCATATGGTGAAAAACGAGCACACATTCCACCTGATGGTAAGTGGTTGCTGTGGATCATAGACATCTACATCTATCCTAATTTGCGAATCAAAATTAAGATGCGTTATCACCCGTGAGGACTAAGATTGACTGCCTCTTTTCCAGTAAAAAAGGTCTCCGGTTTTCAACACTAACCATATGAAACACATCAGTGTTAATCTGATATTTTACGCTGGTATTCTGTGAGAATGTGATTCTTCCCCGGTCGAGCTAACCCATTTGTGCTACAACTATACTACTAATATAGCAGCACACATACTGTTTTGGCGTGGTCATAGCTCTACGACGTAAAAACAGATTGTATGTAATTTTATTATATATATATATTTAATTTTTTATTTAATTAATATAAATATTTATTATTAATAATAATAATAATTTTATTTCAGACCATGGTCCATATATTGTATCTCACAGATATCGCATTCAGGATGCTGTTATTACTGTTTCGTAAGTGTTGCAGGAATGAACGCAACGCCCTGCGCTCCCTTTCTATGTCCTCATCATCCCTGAGGTCTGCTGTCACAATGTATCCCAAATATTTAAAACAATCCACGATTTTTAAAGGCATCCCATCGAGGGCTACTGGAAGCACATGGGAGGGCTGATGTTTACCTGCTTTTAACATAAGAAGTTAGCTTTTGATAGCGTTATATTTTAGCCCATGTACTCCCGCATATGTTTCTCATATTGACAATAAAGTCGTCAGGGCATTGATTAATGGACTCAGCAGCACCATGTCATCAGCATAGCTTATATTATTGACGCAGATATCGGCAATATGACAACCAACATGATTACTACTGAGTCGCTCAATAAGCTAATTGATATACAAATTAAACAATAGAGGTGAGTTTAACCCCCCTCTCTTACACGACATATTGTAATCTATATTCATTCAAAAGCGTACCGGCCCATCTTACTTGATTTTTCTGGTTTGAATATCAGAATTCGAGGAGGAAGATGCACTCCATCGGCACACCCGTACTCCCCAACTTTTCACTTAAGTGGTCATTAATAACGCGATCAAAGGCTTTTGACAGGTCCAGGAAGCAAGCGTATACTGGAGTCCTTCTCTTCGTATAATATTTTACAGTATGTTTCAAGCTGAGAATAACACTTGCTATTCAACAGACTGTCAAGCAACTTAGCTGTGTTTAGCAAGTGAGATAGGCAGATAATTATTTTTATCAGTAGTGTCACCAGTCTTATTTTTAAGGTTCAGTAAGACAATAGTGCGAATTAACGCGTCGGGTAAGTAAGAGTGACATAGACATAAATTAAATAACATCGCGAGTATTTTTTTATAGAATAAGGGTGACAAACGAGCACACAGTCCACCTGATGGTAAGTGGTTACTGCGGCCCATAGACATCTACATCTACCCTCTGTTCCAAATCAAAATGTAGATGCGTTGTCATCCGTGAGGACTAAGATGGAATGCCACATTTCCAGTAAAAAGGGCCTCCGGCCACCTGCACTCACCAAGCGAAACGCAGAGGTAAACCTCTACTTCACGCTGGTTTTCTGTGAGGTCGTGGTACCACCCCGGTTCGAGCCGACCCATCCGTGCGACGGCAAAAACTGCCGCGTGGCTCTACCACTGTTAAAAATAATATGCGCGGTAGGTGCACCCCTACATACTTAAAATTCTCGATGCTGAAACTATCATGACCGGGCGATTTGACCCTCTGCATGTTTTTTATAACTGTCGATACAGTCATCTTTTTCTTTTAAAAATTCTAAATATTTTATTTTTCATTATGCCATATTTATTTCCTGTCGTAAATTATCCTTTTATACATATTACATGTACACAATAATTTTGATGTTTCACATTTGCCAGGGGTCCTGTGGAAGCTCACATTTTTTTAAAGAGAGCTCTCAAGTATTAATCTATCTACAACACATTTTATATTATTATATTGACTATGGATAATTTTTGCACTCACCAAACGAAACGCAGCTGTATCGTATGGTGAGTGTTGTGAGAACCGGTGGCTCTTTTTAATAGCAATGGGGCACTCCATCTTAGTCCTCAGGGGTAATTCACCTGCATTTTGATTCTTAATCCTACTATCCTATTAATATAATAAAGGTAAAATGTTTTGAGGTTGTATGGATGTTTGTTACTCTTTCACGCAAAAACTACTAAATGGATTTTAATGAAACTGGACAATTATATAGCTCATACAGCAGAATAACACATATTTTTTGTAGGATATTGGTGACAAACGAGCAGACAGTCCACCTGATGTTAAGTGGTTGCTGTGGCTCATATACAACTACATATATCTTCGATTACGAATCAAAAAGCAGATGCGTTGTCAACCGTGATGACTAAGATGGAATGCCTCTTTTCCAGTAAAATGGGTCTCCGGTTCTCTACACTCATGACTCACCATACGAAGCACAGCAGCGTTAAGCTGCTATTTTACGCTGTTATTCTGTGAAAGCGTGGTCCTTCCCCGGTCGAGCCGACCCATTCATGCTACAACCATAATATAGCTACAGCATGGCTCTACCACGTATAATAAAGATATTTTGTAAATTGGCCAAACTATAACGATAAATGTTAAGTAGGTCGGGAAAAAACACGACGTCTGTCTAAACATGCATAACGCAAAAACCTGTGAACCGATGTTAATGGGACTTTCACTGGCAGTTAGCTAATATTATAAGAAGTAACTTTGGCTACTTTTATTTCAGAGTTCCGCGTTCAATAAATCCACGCGGGCGAAGTCGCTGTGAACAGCTAGTAGAAAATAAAAGTAGTCTATGAGCCAAATCATCCAATTATCATCCAGTGTGTACCATAATAAAATCCAAAAGGGAAAATATTATCTGACTCTGAAGTGTAATTTGAAAGGTACATATCCTATATAAGAAATATGTTGCATGTTTACTGAATTCTGGTAAGATTGTCTTTAAACGAATTAATATTACCTGAAAATTCAGTAAATATTTTGTTTGCAATAATATGCACTCTAATTATCACTAGATTTTCTCACACAACTTGTTTGTACAGAAACCTTATATTTGTTTTGCTTTAAACTTCCTGTTGGTTAATCATATTCGGACTGCTTGTTTTTACTTACGGCGCCGTAAATATGAAATGTTCTATGAATATTTAGATTAAGGTGAAATGTTTCATGAATATTTTAGATCAAGTTTATATGTTATTAATACGTTATGAGTATAAAATGTTCTTCTACAATTATCTTTGTATATTACTGAAACAGAAACAGAAACAGAAACTTTTTTATTCAATATAGATTATAAATAATACTTATTGAAAGTCACTCTTTTGTATAATTACCACTGGTTCGAAAAAAACCTCTGTCCTGGGAAGAACCAGCAAGAAACCCAGCGGGACTTTTTTTTTTTAAATAACAGCTTACAATCATGTATGTTACACAAATTAACAACACAACAAATTAGAAATAGCTTGGGAGCGATCACCTCACTTCCAGGGGTTATTATCATCTATAAATTCTTTAATATTATAATAACCCTTTTTATACAAACTTAGTTTAATAAAGTTTTTGAACTTTGAGCAGGTCAAATTTTGTATATTTTCTGGAATTTTGTTGTAAAAGCGTATACATCGCCCCAAGAATGAATTACTGACTCGATGGAGTCGAGTAACTGGTACTACTAGCTTGTGTCTGTTCCTAGTATTTACAGAATGAATATCACTTATTTTTGTAAAACTACTTTTATTTTTGTGTACGTACATTACATTTTCATAAATGTATTGAGAGGCCAAAGTTAATATATTAATTTCCTTAAATTTTTGTCGCAGCGACTCTTTAGGCTTTAAATCATAAATTGCTCTTATGGCCCTCTTCTGCAAAACAAATATAATTTCAGTGTCAGCTGCGTGTCCCCATAGCAAAATACCATACGACATTATGCTATGGAAATAGCTAAAGTAAACTAGTCTAGCTGTTTCAACACTAGTTAGACTTCTAATCTTTTTTACAGCATATGCTGCAGAACTAAGTCTGCTTGCTAGCTTTGATATATGGGGGCTCCATTGAAGCTTCGCGTCTAGTGTGATTCCAAGAAAAATGGTGGTATCTACAAGACTCAGTTTCTCCCCATTTAAAATTACATTAGTATTTAATTGTTTGACATTTGGAGTCATAAATTTCATACATTTCGTTTTAGTGCCATTTAAATGCAAATTATTGACATTGAACCAATTCACTAATTTAGATATAGCATAAATAACTGTATCTTGACTAAAGCCCTACTTGATTTTAATTTGTGATTAACATTTAATACTCATTTAAAATCGTAACAAGCCAAACTGGATTAAGACTTAGAACGGTTCAACAATCTTTCCTATTTTTAGTGGTATTTAAACAGCATCAGCGTCACAAGCAACAAATGGTTTTGGTGTATCAATAGCTTTAACTACTACAAGTTTTTCAACAAACCAACCCGAGACGATGCCAGCGATATCTGCGTACAGTTTTAGTGAAAGTATAATTACCATAGTTATTAGTTATTAGCTTAACTTAAAAACCGTTCCACTCTGGAATAAAATTGCACCGACCTTGTTGTATGAAGATGCAAAACACGAATGCTGGAAAATTATATGACTCCTTTATAATGATGTTAAGTAAAAGTAAAGTAAAGTTCCAGCCTATACATACACGTCCCACTAGGCACAGGCGTCTCTCATTTTTAGAGGGTGTTGGCAGTGCGTGTTGGCAAACTTCAGATATTTTTAGAATATATTTTTTCAGACATTTTAAGTTTAGATACATCCTCCGCCATATTGGCCGTACCTAACTCACTCCTTCCAGAATACTTGCTGGAGTCAGTTCATCTATGATGGTGATAGTTCCTACGTTTTTTATCATTCCTTCATCCTTTACATTCTGTCTGAAGTTTTTTGGCCTATAGCCGGTCATTTGGCAACCCTGTTTGTAATATAAATATAGCATACCAAGCGTGTTAGTAGTTTTCTGTTATCATCATGAATAATTATAAAAATATTGCGGTTAATGTGTTTGTAAAAGCGTCAACGTGTATTTAAAATGTAGTTTCTGTTAAGCTACTTTAGCCCAATTAAGTTCTCTTTGAGTTGCATAACAACACGTTCCATTTTTACTCTTTACGCTATACTGGCCGTAAATTTTAAAACGGGTAAACTAGTTTTCACTCTAGTAATTACCTAGTATGTATAGAATCTTGTTATTAAGAAGATGCTGCCGCCAATCCCTTGGATAGTACCACACTATCTTACGTAGTAGAGCAATGCTGCAGCTACATAGTTGTAGCACGAATGGGTCGCCTTCACCGGGAAGAACCACGCCCTGAAAAGACACCAGCGTAAAATAACATTTAGATGTCTATTGGCCACAGCATCTACTGGCCATTAGATGAACTAAGTACTCGTTTGTCATCTATAGTAAAAAAAAAATCGTGAAAAACGTTACCACTACACTAGTATTTTCTCCTGTATCGTAGAGGCAGTTTACAAACATAATTTGCACAAGGACAATAAACATCTAACTCCGGAACCGAAATTTTGTTAGCCATACAAATTACTGTTCCGTACGGGATTCATAGCCACGACGACCCAGCGGTGCATTTAATGAAATGGCTAAGCCACTGCACCACGGAGTTGTCGTATTAATTGAAGAACCGTCAATCCTCGAACATTATATATGGTAATAATCAAAATATACAGATGTCTGTGTATATGCAAACGCAAATTAGTTGCAGTTAATCACTCTCAGCGCTAGAAACACCGGTGTTGCCAATTACGTTGCCGCTTGCCAATATCGAAAGTAATTTATGAGTGTTGCTTAAATATGTCACACTCGTCGACCGCACTGTGTCAATGGTCTTACACATTATGAACAATATTATATTAATGATGATTATTTTATTGTTTCAAATAACCGACAAATAATACATACAAAAAATGCATGTTATTACATTTGTATGTTACTAGAAGACAATTTATCCTAATACACAACAATTATACGTAATAAAGTCATACTGCATCTATATTATGGTTGTGTCACGAATGGATCGGCTCAACCGGGGAAGGACCAACCACTCAGAGAATATCAGCGTAAAATTGTAACTATGTAAATATATTTGTTTTGTATGATGAATGTAATGAACTTAAGTACGTTTTTACTGGAAACGAGGCATTCAATCTTAGTCCTAAGGAGTGACAACGCATCCGCAATTTGATTCTTATTCGACGATAAAATAAGATGTAAATGTCTACGGGTCGCAGCATCCACTTACCATTTGGTCAACTGTGTGCATGTTTGTCATCCTCATAATATAAGGCCGGCCAAATACATACGGAATTCCGTTTCGGGATTCCGTTTTGATATTCCGATTCGGGATTTCGAACGCAGCAAGTCCATATAAAATCTATGACCCGCCACACACGTACGTTATTTTTCCGTACGGAATTTCTCCGATTTGAGATTCTGTATGACCGCCTGTGCGTTCGGGATCCCGAACGGAAGAAAGCCGCTCCGAACGCACATCTTCCATAGATTTTGTACGAGTCGCGACACACATACGTAAATTCCGTACGGAACGCGCTCAGTGTTCGACGCACGACCGGAGCGAGTAGGTGTGTTTATGTATGTTTTTATATTTAATCTTGTAGGTGTATAGCTTTTCTTAACCCTTCATCTTATTATTATTTAATAATTCGTTGAAAGAATTTACAGACATAAATATTTAAAAAATATCTCTGGATTGATAGATATTTTTACATAATATTGACTATATTGCAAGCTTAGGGTGATAAGGGGATGAACCTAGTAAGAATGATACAGCAATAATGGAATAGTAATTAGAAAATCATCGTTATTACTCGCTGGCAGAATGTCTACACTCAATGGCTAACGTCTCTCAACTGACCCTTGTTATTCCGAACGAAAAAAAATCGTATGTGTGTGATGTATTCACGAAATCCCGATTGTATCCCGTATATAATCCCGTATGTATGTGGCCGGCCTAAAAAAGCCATCGTAAAGAAATCTGACTATTTATACAAGTAAGTGTGACGTCATTTTTTTATAGAATAAGGGTGACAAACGAGCACACAGTCCATCTGATGCTAAGTGGTTTAAATTTAGACAGCTGACCATGTAAAAATATAACCTACGCTCAAAACTAAACCTATATTTAGCCGGAAAATCTGCCCAAGTAAGACAGGAAACATTTTAACAAACGAATAGTAACCTTATATAGAACTTTAAGGTCCATATAAACACTAATATAAGTTCACCGTGCATCTTGACGCTTTATATTGGCATTTCAAAACCATTATGATTCTTTACACTATATATCGTGTGATTAGTGATTTTTATATGATTTCTGTCATGAATCTTTATATATATTAATTGTATTATTATCGTTGTTTTTTATAATATTATTTTTTTAATCATCAAATATAAAATAGATTAAATGTCACTGTATTGTCATAATAATTATAATTGATAATTTTCTGTTTATGTCTTATTTAGAATTTGAGATATTTACTATAATAATAATAATAATCTTTATTTTCCATATATATAACAGTTAACAATATGTCTATTTATAAACTATATAGGAATATTTAATATTATAGCATGAAAAATAGAATCCATTGCCGAACTAGGCCAAAACCTGTATTTTAGCATATGGCGCCAATCCCCAGACATAATAAACATAAATTATTTATTTAAATTATGGAAAATTTACAAAACTTTGTTCTTTATATTACAGAACTTCTTTAATAATAATAATAATAATGTACTAAGAATGTTATCTAAGTAATTTCATATTCTAAGCATTCGTTATTAATTCACTCATCAGTAATATTTATAAGAGTATTTAACTTATGTTCATATTATAAAAGTATTTAGATTGTATAATTCTTACACATTCAAACTGTTGCTAAGTTCAGTTTTGATAGGTAGTAGGGATAAGCTGCCACAATTGTGAGATATTATAATAACGATTGCAATAATTATTAAATTGCTATTCGTGTTGTGAACTAGTAAAGCAAACAACAAGTAATCAAGCGTATTATTACGAGTACCCTTACTGCGATTCCTGTAGTATCCGATTAGAAAATGGCATACCAACAAAATGTTTTTTAAAACCTGTAGTTTTAGTGTAGCAAACCACAACGCTGCTGTTCACAGTTTTCAGTTGTTTTCAGTGCATTTGGTTCTACAATAGCATTTTTAAGCGATAAATAAATGATTAATGCTGTTTAATAGCATAAAAATGAAAAATTTTAATGCCACTTAAATTCTCTATACAACTTTCAGCTGTATTTAGTACCTAAGGGTCTACAATAGCATATTTAAGTTAAAAGATGCTACTTAATAGCATAAACTTGTACCATTTTAATGCACCGTAAATCCGTTGTACAGCATTGAGCTGTTTTAGTGCATTTTTTTGAGTAATAATACTTTTGAGTGGTAAGTAGAAGACTAAACGGCACTGCTAAACAGCATAAACGTGAGTCAATGTAATGCTTGCATTTTTAAAGATA
Organism: Parnassius glacialis; assembly: GCA_033319125.1. Classification (NCBI taxonomy): domain Eukaryota; kingdom Metazoa; phylum Arthropoda; class Insecta; order Lepidoptera; family Papilionidae; genus Parnassius; species Parnassius glacialis. The sequence goes on along the minus strand of JAVANC010000005.1, from coordinate 2,950,084 downwards.
AATTGAGTTATGTTGTACAGATAATACCTCTTTATTCAAAAAAAACGTGAGTTATTGTAACGTGTAAAGCTATATATACATTAATTTTTACTGTTTTTGTAAAAAACATTTATTGACCAAATTGTGGGAAAAAGCAACCTATGCACATGTTTTTAGGTCATATATTTTTTTTGGTTTTTCTCAAGAATCCCCTAAATTGCGTTCAAGTAATGGCACTATTTCAGTCTACATCAAATCTACTAGTACACCGAGGAACCGTGAACCCATATAGAACTACTTTATAGACAACGACACTCCAGTGGTTTATCAAAAGTCTCCTCTCTGGCCTCTGACTTTATAATTGTTCACGTGTGAGTGTTTATACTGCTGGCGACATTAATTAGCCTCTTTACAAGCTTATTGAGCTGCTATAGACAGACACCCTATACTATAAAAAATATTATCATTCGGGCCAATTTATAAAAGCAATAGACCTACATAATAATGATATAACTTAATTTAATACTACCAACCAATACTATGTTAATTATGCACAATTCGTTCTATACTAGGAATACACAATTGATTTGGTTATTTCCCACATATCTTTTAATAAAAATTAATGTCAATACAACAAAATATTGAAGGCGCGTGATAATTTTTATGTAACTTATATAACATATTACATTTCCAGTAAACTACATTGCGCAGTAATGTTTAAAGCATAAAAAACTTAGTTAAAAACTTTATAAGTTTTACTATGATTCAAACAAATATGTTCGCTCAGTTTCACCGCCTTCTTTTGTCCATATATTTTATTACAAGATAAATTAAGTAGGTAAATTACAACGTTAATTGTATTTTAACATTTAGTATATAGATATGTTATTAGAAAAATGTTGGGTTTAAGTTTTAACTCTTAATACTTAAATAGCTCCCGTCATTCTTTACCTACATTTTAATGCTTTTATAATGCACTATACATTTTCATTATCAAAAATAGTAAAAATGTATAATGCTTCTGTAATGCGATCGGCAAATTTATGGACCATAATAATGCTTCTTTAATACGATTGATACCTTATTTGATCACGGTAATGCTAGAATAATGCGCCTGTAATGCAATTAAACAACTATTGTGAACATATTTAGATATAGAACCTAAAGCCGTATAACTTATGCCTAAATAAAAAATACAGAAGTCATATAGAAGTTTGTAATGCTACTATAGAACTAACTCAAAATGCAAAAACGATACAGAAATGCTGTAAGTTGACCCTTATACTGTGTGTGTTAATTGTATGTTTATTATTAACAATAATATTAGCCGTAAGTAGAGGTTTACCTCTGCGTTTCGTTTGGTGAGTGCAGGTGGCCGGAGGCCCTTTTTACTGGAAATGAGGCATTCCATCTTAGTCCTCACGGGTGACAACGCATCTACATTTTGATTTGTAAAAGAGGATAGATGTAGATGTCTATGAGCCGCAGCAACCACTTACCATCAGGTGGACTGTGTGCTCGTTTGTCACCCTTATCCTATAAAAAAAAACATAAATATTGTTTTGTAGCTTCAAATAAACCTGTCTCTTTCTTTCCTTAGCATAAGTTACTTAGTCTAAATCTGCGTCAAAATTATTAGCTAACTGACTGCAGTAAAGGATGATAAATAACTTAGCGTATGTACAATGCGAGTTACTAAAGAAACATTGCCAGATATTGACAACTTTAAAGAGAAAAAACAGTAGTAATTCAATATCCCTCTCCCACGAGATACGACTATGACTTAAACATTATTTTCAAGAATCACACACGACATATGACACGCTCGCAATTGCTTGTCAACGACTAAGGAAATTTATGTTTCTAATAATAAAACGGCGACATATTGAGCAATTTCTCATACAAAATTTAGTCTGTTATAGCAAAAGTGTAACGTTAGTAATAGGTAAGCTGAGTTATTTAAATAAAACTAATTTTACGGATTCTATCGCGTATATTAACTTATTTTTATCTTCCCGACGTTTCGGGTGCTTTCCAGCTAGCAAACTGCTTAGCAGCTGGAAAGCACCCGAAACGTCGGGAAGATAAAAATAAGTTAATATACGCGATAGAATCCGTAAAATTAGTTTTATTTAAATGTGTAGTGTTCGCGTAAATATAAGAAATGATTAAGCTGAGTTAGTTATTTTATTGAACCCGACTGACAAGATTACAAGTAATTCTTATTGAAAGTCATTTTGTTATTATAACCACTGGTGTTGCGGACGGCGAGGGAACCGCTGCCCCGTTGCCCCTTCATACCCCGTTGCGCCCCTCGCACCCCGCACACCGGCAGCAGATCGACAACCAATGAGCGGCATCGTCGTGCGAAACTACTCACAGGCTAAGACGCTCTCTTGCGACATATAAGAAGGGCGTTTTGGTCTGTGAGTTGATCATTTCGAAAGCGGCACTCGAAGACAACAAGAGAAGAAACCTCAAGAGAAACCATCAAGAGAGAAGAATTTATACTCCGAGGAAGACTCCCTTCTGTGTATATAGTTAATTAGTGAAAGCCGCATTTGTAAATAGTTTAATACAGTATAGTCTACAGTACCATCTTTTCTTTAAGCAGTCCCCTAGCATAATATCAGTACAGTAATCAATCAATACAGTCCACTAGCTCCAGTAAATAAATACAGTCCACTTCGATCTATTATAAATGGTTTGGAAAAAATCCTCTGTATTAGAAAGAACCAAAGATAAATATCTTTTGAAAGACTTCTTGGTTATTGGTATATAAAAGTTCACTGCTTGACGTAATTCTGTTCCGCTGTAATGTGATTTTACCTTGATCGCCATACATGGCAAGCGATTTTTTTGTCTTATTATAAGCCAGTGCTTGACCACAATCCGAACTGATGGTAAGTGGTGACGACGCCCAGATTGTATTTGGACGGAAATTTAGACGCCGGCAAATTATTCCACTCCTTTGCTGTACGCATTACAAAAGACGCATTAAAAAAGAAAAAAAAGAGGAAGATCTGTTGATTTAGCTATTTTTTCTTTACATTTAGCAGGAATTTCATCTATTCTAGGAGCTATTAATTTTATTACAACTATTATTAATATACGAATTAATCATATATCATTTGATCAAATACCTCTTTTTGTTTGAGCAGTAGGAATTACTGCTTTACTTTTACTATTATCTCTACCTGTTTTAGCAGGTGCTATTACTATATTATTAACAGATCGAAATCTTAACTTACCATCAGGTGGACTGTGTTCTCGTTTGTCACCCTTATGCTATAAAAAAAAAGAAAACGCCGTCAAAAAGGCACAAAATGTCTTCGTATTTTAAAAGATCCGATAACCTCTGAAGGGGACTACCATATTACATTATAGTAAAGTGTCTGTAATCGGAAGCTCAAAGTATTTGGTTAGCTATTATCAATTATCTGAGTTGGCAGTTATTGACCATACAGATCTCTGATCCATCATAATTACTAATTGAATTGCAATATAAGCCTTAAATAAATATACAAAAATTAAAGTATAATTGTTGATATACATAAGGACAGTAACTGGCTCCTAATTCAAGCAAGTTAGAAGCAAGTTAGTGCCGACGAAATAAATATAATCTACCTAATATATATTAATTGCCGTGTAGTGGCGGTTAAGAATATCCACTACCCCAAATCTTCCCGTTGGCGAAAGTGTGAAACAGGCACGAGATGGGCAGTAGCATTTTCCTAATAACAACAATATCACAAAAAAAACTGCGGTTGCCAACCCGCTCGCCAAGCGTGGCAACTATGGAAATATACCCCCCAATGATTATTCATTGGTCATAAAGTTACGAAGGTCCGAAGAGAGGGGGAGGACACGGTAATCTTCGAATTCGACAACTTGATCTATCACCGGGAGGGTGACTATCTGTCCCAAGGAGGTGTCGGATTTATCGTTTACAAGTCTCTCGTTAACAACGTTGTAAAGATTGAGAGTATGTCCACGAGGGTTGCGTACCTTATACTCAGAATCACCAAATGGTATTCGCTGAAGGTCATACAGGTTTACGCACCAACCTCGGTACACCCCGATGAGGAGGTAGAGGAAATGTATGAGGATATCTCTAGAGCCATGCCTTCCTCCAAAACCCACTATACGGTGTTAATTGGAGTCTTCAATGCAAAACTAGGCACAAGAGAGAAGGGTGAGCTGAAAGTAGGGAAATTCGAAATAGGGCAACGAAACCCAAGGGTCCAGCAAGCGGCCGACTACATGGATAAAGAGGGACTCATTATGATGAACTCTTTCTTCTAGAAGCGGCCCCACAGGCGAACCTGGTTGAGCCCTGACGGTTTAACAAAAATGAGATTAACTTCATTTAGACGACCAGAACACAACTGTTCAGTGATGTCTCAATGATCGCGAGGGTGAAAACCGGCAGAGATCACCGAATTGTGAGAGGCAAACTGAACTTAAACGGTAAGTTGGAGAGGTCTCGTCTAATGAAGTTAACGCTCCGTCCCCTTCGTGCTCTAATCCAAAGTCCCGAAACCTTTTAGTTCGAGCTACTAAACCGTTTTCAGTGCCTAGAAGATTGCAATGCAGTGGACGATATAAATGACAAGCTCGTGGAAACTGTCCATGCGGTCGGAGTTAAGTTTTGCAAGACCCGCCGCAGAAGAACACAAATACTCTCCGATCACACTCTTATTCTCATGGTTGTTAGACAGGATAAAAAGCTGCAATATTCAATAGATTTGACAGCATACAGGCCACTAAACATACAGATCTCCAAATGCGTGTGGCGGCACTTACGCAAATCAATACAGCTTGTATTGAAGAAGATTGCTTGTAAGAAGAGATCTGTCTGCCAGAGAGAGCCAACGGTAAAAGCTAAAGAACCAGTGTGGCAGCATCGTTTCCGGGACACCTGAGATTTTGATTGAAATTGACAGGTTCTATGGGCAGCTGTATACGTCATCGTTGGAGCCATACCCAAGTGTTAGTAACTATCCAAGAGCGAGTCTTATCCGACACTATTTTGAAGATAATCCGGACGTCAGTCTGAGCAAGATTAAAATGGCTCTCCAGCACCCTAAGAATGGCAACTCCCCGGGCGATGATGGAATTACAGCGGAGCCTCTGAAAGCGGGTGGAAAACCGGTACTTGAAGTCCTTCAGAAGCTCTTTAATTCCGTCCTATATGGTGGTACTACCCCGGAGGCGTGGAGCAGAAGTGCGGTGGTCTTGTTCTTCAAGAAAGGTGACAACGCTCTCTTGAAGAACTACAGACCAATTTCCCTTCTGAGCTGCGTCTACGTGCTGTTTTTTTTTGTTGCATCGTCTCGCACGCAGACTTAACGACTTCCAGCCTCTCGAACAAGCTGGTTTTTGAAAGGGCTTTAGCAACATTGACCACATACACACCCTTCGGCAAATTGTACAGAAGACAGAAGAATACAATCTGCCGCTTTGCCTTGCGTAAGTGGACTATGAGAAAGCCTTTGATTCCGTCAATATTTAGGCGGTGCTATAGTCCATTGAGCGGTGCCAAGTTGACTATCAGTATATCGAAGTACTAAAGTATTTGTACAGTAGAACTATGATGGCTATCCGAGTACAGAACCAAAGTACAAAACCAATCCAACTGGAGAGAGGTGTAAGACAGGGCGACGTTATATCCCCGCAACTCTTCACGGCTGCATAGGAAGACGTTTTCAAGCTACTGGAATGGAAAGGATGCGGGTTTAACATCAAAAGCGACTGCATCACTCACCTTCGATTAATCGACGATATAATCCTTATGGTATAATCGATGGAGAACCTAAGCACTATGCTCAATGGTAAGGCCATGTGTCTTCTAGCGGATATGTCACATCTATGCCGATAGTTGTTGGGAGCACTAAATTCGATGTTGTTGACGAGTATGTATACTTGAGACAAATAGTCCGACTAGGTAACTCCAACTTCGACCAAGAGGTCATTTGACGGATTCAACTCGGTTGGGCAGCGTTCGGGAAATTACGGCACATCTTCTCGTCAGGTATACCTCAAAATTTGAAAACGAGACTGTACAACCAATGCGTGTTGCCAGTGATGATCTATGGAACTAAAACGTGGTCTTTTACTGCTGGCCGTATGAGGAAGCTTAAGGTTGCTCACCGAGCTATGGAGAGGGCTATGCTCGGAGTTTCTCTGCATGATAAACTTAGAAATGAGGATATCCGCAATAATAATAATAAATTATTAATAATAAATTTATTTATTTCCCACTATTTGATTGTAAACAGCTTAAAAAAATATACATATGTTGTGAGGGGGACTGTTGTCCAAACTAGGTACAAACCTGTATTATGGATCACCAGGCCTCCACCCCTTGGATAAATACAATCTTTGTAGTATGGAAATACAAATAAGAGAGAAAGAATGTAATTGCATGTTTATGTGTGTGTGTGTGTGTGTATGTTTTTGTGTGTTTGTGTGAGTGTGTGTTGATCTTAAACCACAAACCGAAAGACTTGTCGTTTAACATTATAAGAATTAGCAATTAACACTTAATTAACACTCAATTAACACTGCTCGAAGAGGGGAGGGTCAAGAGTACTCGGATACCTAGACGTGCATGTATGAAGAAGATAATGAATCTGAAAGAAGCGAAAGAGGTATGTAAGGATCGTGACACTTGGCGATCTGTTCTCTCTGGCTACCCCGTCAGGGATTGTGCGTGACGGTAAGTAAGTAAGTAAGTTTTCTGTCATATCATAATCCAGCGTCTCCAACCATTTGGAGACATTTCTTTTACACGAGTTTTTTGTTTGTGGGAAGAGATTTAAAATTTTATTAAGTTTATTATATAAATTACCTCCCAAGAAAGTAAAAGATTTTTTTGCGAAGCTCAAATGAGGTTTTATTTTACATATAGCATCCTTACGTCTCTTTCCTTTTAATATTGATGAATCAAACTGTAATAGAGAATGTTGCCTGTTTACGGTGTACAAAATATAAAGCTGTCGAATCGTGAGGACTTGAGATTTTTTATATAGATCGCACGTTGGAAATGTGTACGGAAGGGAACGTGATGTTTTGAGTATAGCGCGTTGAGCTCTTTCCAGTTTTATGAGAATAGATTTGGATGTTCCTCCCCAAATTGTGATTCCGTAAATTAATATGGATTGGCATAGTGTTAAATATAACATTCTAATAATGTTTGAATTAGCTACATTACATAACCTCTTAAATATATACATTAATTTACGAGTTCTACTAGTAAGCATATCTATATGACTGTTAAAGCTTAGGTTATTATCTAAGTAAATTCCTAAATATTTAATACTATTAACGATATGCAATTTTGGACAGTTACAGTTTTCCCTCTCACTTAGGACAGAACAGTTATGAGAAATAATTGAAAGATTAATAGTTGGCATATTTTCTGTCTTATTAAATATTAGATACTTCGTTTTATCAACATTTAATGTTAGTACATTATCATGTAACCATTGAGTAACTAAGTTAAAACCCTTTTGTTCATAGCGGAAGAGATTTTCATAACTGTCAGCGCTAAAAACTAGAGCAGTGTCATCTGCGAATGATGTAATTTGACAACTTGGTATCTGTAATTTACATAGGTCATGTATGTAGACAAGAAAGAGGGTAGGACCTACAATACTTCTCTGCGGTACACCATAGGTAACAGGTAAATCCTTACTTATAATATTTCCTATCTTTATACGTTGAGTGCGGTTTGTTAAATAGTCAGTAAAGAGTTTTAGTTGTGTACCCCTGACTCCAACCTTTTCAAGTTTCTTAATCAGAATTGGGATAGAGACCGTGTCGAATGCCTTGGCTAGATCTAGGAAAATTGCCATACACTTTTTGTTATTGTCAAGTCCTTTGAAAATATAGTTTGTAAGATCATGGCCCGCGTCTGTTGTTGATAAATCAGATCTAAATCCGAACTGTGCCTTGGAAAAAAGTAAATTCTTTTCAAGAAAACAGGTTAACCGGTTATTCATGATCTTTTCAGGAATCTTAGACATTGATGGTAAAATAGATGCTGCTCGATAATTATTGACGCGGTCCCTAGCTCCTTTCTTATAAATAGGAAGGATAACAGATTTCTTAAAAGCAGAAGGAAATATGCCATTTGTTATTGCTAAATTACAGACATGTGTTAAAGGATGTGCTATTATATGTTTGTATAATTTTAATATGTTATCACTGATATTATCCCACCCAACAGCGTCGCTTTTTAGTGACATAATTAACCTTTCGAATTCTGTTATTTTAGTAGGCATTATTACTAAAGATCGGAGATTATTTACTATTTTGCTAGACGACGAATCCTCGTCTTTTGACCTTCGCGTTTCTTTAAGTATATTCTCGGCAAGATTTTTTCCCACGTTTGCAAAGTATTCATTTATCTGTTCAATGTTAACATTTGGAACTGTACAGTTGGATATAAGTTCAGTTGCAGGCGTTTTTACTTTTTGTCTATTTGTTATATCATTAATGGTTTTCCATAATAATTTTGGATTACTTAATTAGCTCTTGTTCTTCGTATTCTCTTTTTATTTTTCTCAATAAGTTATTGCAGAAGTTACGATAACGGGTGTATGTTAATTTTAGTGTTTCGTTGATAGGATTATTTTTTAGCTTTTTGTGAAGTTTATCTCTATTTCGCATGCATCGTATTAGACCTGGAGTGATCTACGGCTTTTTAATTCGGTTACGTTTAGAAAGAGTGATAACATAAGAATTGGATTTTATCGCCTGAGAGATGGATTCAATAAGATAGTTTGCAGCATAATTTACATCACTGTATTCAAATAGTGGTTTGAAGTTAATATTACTTAAACTTAATTCAAGACCTTTGTTATTAATACGCTTAACGGAACTTTTAAGATTTTCAGTTTTTGTTTGTAGATCAAGGTAAAATATTACAGTTTCGTGATCAGTTAAGGTTGTTTGCGCTACATAAGTAAATGCATGTAATTTGGTTTTTAATAAAATGTGGTCGAGGCAATTTCCATTACGCGTAGATAAGGAATGTGCTGGAAGTAAGCCATAGTAAGCTGCTAGTTCTAGATCTTCGCATGCATTTGCTTCTAAGTTATTACCTTTAATATTTAAATTTATGTCCCCTGTTAAAATAACATTCGTGAATGTGGAAAATTTAGAGAGAATTTTATTCAATGAGTTTAAGAAAAGGGAGATATTTCCGAAGGAAGGAGGGCGATAAATTGCAATAATAACAACATCATTATTAAGTTTTAATATAAGACAATTTGCTTCAGAAAACTCTGGTTCCTCCATTACAACTGAGAGATATTTTTTTAGTATAGATTACAACGCCTTCATTTTGTGAACTGTTAGAGGTTGTCACAAATGTACGATAACTATGCAATGAAGGTACGTTGGAATTAGCTTTTAGCCAGCATTCGGTCAAGACAATCACATCCCAGTCAATTTTTGATCTAGCCATGAGGGTTTCTAATCCAGATATATTTCGAGATATGCTACGTATATTTTGGTTCAAAATTTTTAGGTAATGATTGGGGCTATTTATGAGGGACCGGCAGTCATTTATATCAATTTTAGCAAATTCTGATACGGAAAAGGAGTCAATATTTCTTTGTAAATCTATTATTTGATTCGCAGCGAATATTTGTATATTATAATTTGTGTCATCGTCAGGTAATAAGTTAAGCTTATAGACATCCTATAAATGTTGTATGTGCTCAAGTTATTACGAGTATAAACAGTAAGAGTAATAAAGATCTTGTTTAAGTAAGATATTATGCAATTTAATATTTTGTACTCATTCAACTCAAGCCAAGAAGTAGGCAGTATATATCGCAGAAAATCACTTGTAAGATTATTAATGTTAGTGCGTAAAGGTTTGTGTGTAAATAGTGTTAGTGTAAAATTTTGTTCATGATATATCTTAAGTACAGTAATTAACAAACTAAATAAGTTTAATAGTTTAAGTATGTTAATTAAAAGTAATAAGTTACAAAAGTAAAATATTGTATACTTATAATAACTAATGTATGATAGTAATTTTTCTTTTTCCAGGTTAATAAAATCAAGCTCCGAATTAATTCTAGTGCGTAGGTCGCCGTCATTCTACCGTAGGTATACTTGGCCATAGGATATCGAGCAATATTTAAATTTGTTTTTCGTAGCAAATTCTTTAGCCGAAACAAATAGTTTTCTGCCAGAGTGACCGACATAGCCCAACGGATTTGTAAGCTGAAGTGGCAATGGGCCGGTCATATAACTTGAAGAAACGACGACCGATGGGGATAATAGGTTCTCTAGTGGCGGCCTCGTACCGGCGGACGAAGTGTAGGGCGTTCTCCTACTAGATGGAGTGACGACCTGGTAAGACATGCAGGAAGTCAATGGATGCAGGTGGCTCAGGACCGTGTTTTGTGGCATTCCTTGTTGGAGGCATATGTTCAGCAGTGGATTTGTGAAGGGCTGTAATGATAATGATGATGATAAAATATATATATTTTTTATTTTGAATAAGAGAAAATGGGTTTCATTATTATTATACTCAAATGTTTGCATTGTTGAGAAACACTCTGTAGGTCTAATGTGACGGTTCTTAAGCTTGAAAATAAATAAAAGTTGAATTGCTCTTGAATTACCGCGATGTAATATCGCACAAAGTTCCAGAAAACAGAGATCACAAAACAGCTGCATCGATGCTACACGTCAAAGACGTGCTTTGATCAAACGAAAGGAACACTTCAAGATCTTTCAGACTTAAAACTTAATGAAATCATTGAGCGCTGTGAGATTTTTTTCATCTTTATTTCGTTTTGAAAATCTTTGTAAATGGATTTATTTGTGGGTATACTAGCGTATTCACGCATTCTCGCTCGCGTAAAATTCGTTCATTTAAGGGTCTCGAACTGTAGGATCGTTTACTCGCCATTGGAACATCATGAATTATTTGCAGTCCATCAAAAGTCTTCTGCTAAATATACCAAGACCAAAGGAGTTCATTTACTGATCATTGAATACATAAACATAACCCTGTATATCGAGCGCTGAATATGTCAAAAATAATCAGGTATTCTTATAGCCGCGAATATGCCAGTTACGCTGAAATTGGAGACAGTCATTTTTGGGCCCACTACATATTTTTATGAATGTTAATGTTAATTATACACAAAAAAAGATACCAATTTAATATAATAAATGGGCTACAAATTTTATGTAAATCTAATCGGAATCAAGAATTCAGAAAAAAAGATTTGTTTTGATATTTGTGTTCAGGTTATTGGTTCTGCAAATGTAATATTAAAAAAAAATTGTAGTAGAGATGTGCTAATTCGGAAGAAACTCGACGCGAGTTAACTTGAGTCGAATAGTACTCGAGTAACGCAACTCGAATTGGCTGAACGAAGCTGTGTCAGTTTGTTAGAAATTATTTTTATTATTTGTTCTTCCATCCAACATAATTATTATTACTAAACTTAATACGTAGTTATGTTTTTGGTTTGCGTATAGATCCTCATAAAATAATATCATTCTAAATTTATGACAATGATACTTAATCTGTTTATTGATATTACATAATATATCAATAACTTGTTCAAGTTAATAAGTCGAGATAATCACAAAATTCTAGACACTGCATTGACCGTAATATAAAGATGCGACTCGAGTAGAATTATGTAACTCGAATAACGCGAGTTAATAATAATTTATCATGTCACTCTAGTTGAACTTGAGTTTTTGAGCTATTATAACTGACTATTTATAGTCCCTGCATCGATTAAAGTTTATCACTCGAGTTGAGAGTAGCGAATACTTTAGTTAAAGCATTTTTAAATAGGTACCTTTATTAAAAATGTAAAATGGGGCAATGTGAAATAAAAAACAAATATTTATTTTTTTGTAGTAAGTAAGTAAGTAAGTCTATATACACTATTCTAACTCATAATATCTGTGAAAACTACTATAAAATCACTTTTAGTTTGTTTTAAGTTTATTGTAATATTCACATTTCAATTACTAATTTCTCAGAACTCCCATTAGATGCGATATAACTAATATTAATTTTGTAATCTATAGATTATAACGAATAAATCGATATACATTTCATTAAAGTTCTCTGAAATTCTCAGTGGGCTCATTCTCCATACAAAAAGAAATTGTCTTCTTTATAAATACGAAACGCATTAATATTAAGCATTCGGATACGGTTATGTGCACTTTTACAATTATGCCACAATTGAAATGTATAAGTATTTTACTGAATGCCCTGAAAATAAAGGCGCCATTACAGCCTATCCAAAGTCCACTACTGTACAAAGGCCTCCCCCATAAATTGTCTCACAGGGGAGAAATATACTAATGTTACAAGATTTTTCATTTTATTTGTTATTAGGAAGATGCTGTTGCGTGATTTTCTAGTTTGGTTTCCTCTGCTACTACCTATGAGACGATATGTGGTAGTAGATATTTTGAAACTGCCACTATATGGTAAGAAAATGAAAATAAAATTAAAGTCTTCGAATTTGCAAGGATAAAATGTAAGGGCGAGCATGTAGGCCTTCGTTCTCATTCCACGAATTCGTTATCACATGTATAAATGTATATACTCAAAAAGAAGTACGCTTTCTCAAGAATATCGGTTGAATTTAATTTTCACGATGGTCAACTTAGTACTGTCGAATTATTTTTAACCTAACTTCTTGCACCTAAAATTCTTGCACACAAAACTGTTGCTACTTAAACTTTATCTCAACGCGTATCCAGAAGTACAAATTAGCAATAAATTTTGAAAGTTATTTCAATATTATGTTTAATGAATTTGCTTCAACCTATCAAAGATAAAATAACTTTTGATTTATACAATACAGTGCAGGAAACATAGTAAATTGAGCTTTTCACTTTATTGTGGGAAGTTAGACTGTGTGACAAAAGGCATGTATTGTAATTCACAATGCTGTGTTAATCCTACTTATAAGGAAGCATAAAAGTAAAATTAATGCTGTAGAAATGCGGTCATTAAGAATTACCTTAGGGCTGACTCTGAATGATAGGGTGAGAAATGATATGTTAAAGTGTAGTTTGCAAGTTATTGTAAATAGTATTAAGAAGGGAATGCATCAGTGGTTTCGATAAGTAGAAATAATAAATAATGACAAAGTGAATGCAGAAGTTAGTGGCAGAATCTCCAGTAGACAGCCTACATGAAAGTTTGTCGACCAATTTGGTCATATATTGAAGATGAGCCAAATTAAAGTACCCTTAATCGACGAGTTATGTTTAGGTATGTGGATGTAAAAGGAGCGAGAGAGGTTTATCAGGATTTTTGTTTATAGGATAGGGTGACAATCGAGCACACAGTCCACGTGATGGTAAGTGGTTGCTTTGGCCCATAGATATCTTCATCTAATCTCGTTTGCGAATCAAAATGCAGATAAGTTGTCACCCGTGAGGACTTAGATGGAATGCATCTTTTCCAGTAAATAGGGTCTCCGGTTCTCTACACTCACCATAGGAAACACAGCAGTGTTAAGCTGCTATTTAACGCTGGTATTCTGTGAGAGCGTGGTCCTTCCCTGGTCGAACCAACCCATTCATGCTACAACTATACTACTAATATAGCTGCAGCATGGCTCTACCACGTATAAAATCGGATCGTGCCAAATGGAAGTCCTTAGTTTCTGCTTACCTCTCTGCATATCAGCCGTAAGAGTTTATTTATATTACAATGTACAAGTTTTAGATTGATGGTGGCGGCCTAAGATAATTCATCACATATTTCGTCCTACGGGTGGCACATAAGGTGACATCTACTAGAACTCTTTGACGAATATAGCTACAATTAACAAATTATTATTTTATTCACGATCATATGAGCATTAAAAGTCGTGTACTTTTGTATTCTCCGATTTTTTTTATTAACGTTTGAAATAAAATTATCGGAAAATTGGATGTATTAATATTGAAAACTTGTACGTATTTAAATTATTAGTAACCACTTAAAACAAATACTGTCTGTTTGGAGTTTTTTAGCTCAATATTTTGTTCAATTTTGCTAAGTCTAAAAATTAGAAGTTTAAACGCGGTAAAATCCCTAAACATAATTTTTTTAAGGAGGCATTCCATCTTAGTCTTCAGGGGTGACGACGCTTCTGCGTTTTGATTATTAATCGAGTGTAGATGTCTATGGGCCACAGTTTTCACTTACAATCATGTGTAATGTGTGTTCGTTTGTTATCCTTGTTCTTTAAAAAAAAAATAGTATTCACAATTTTTGATTGAACAGTACTCGAAACAGTAAATATATAATATAAATATTCCAAAAGCGAATTGGGAGCCAATTGAGTTGACTTCAAAATTCTGATACAGAGTCGTATATTTGTAGACCAAACACAAATTTAATGCCGGATGGAGGCAAATTCAATAACTAAATAGAAATATCAGTGTAGCAGGCGTCATTAACTTCTGAAATTTGTAAAACAAATACATTAAAATGGGCACTGTTAGACTCTATATATTTATGTCAACAAGCTTTTAAAATTTAACTAAAAAAATAACAATTAAAAAGAGTTAAAAACAGTTGTCCTATACGAAGAACTTGTCCTGTTTCTTGGAGGTTTTTGCGAACATAAATTACAAACGCCAAATTATTTCTACAGCATAAACCGTTGTGAAGCAAACTGGAATTCTGTGGAATACCAGACAAGAATTATTTTCGCAGTATTTTGAACGTATCCCAATCAAGTAAATATCCTCAATCGGCGGAAGTGACTCATGCCGTAGTTTATGGCAATCTATAGGTGAGGCTTATGTTCAGTAGTGGACGTGTAGTAGTAGTAGTAATAGTGATGTGATATTATTTATGTGTGTCCTTTCAGTAATAAAGTTACAGACACTATTTAAATAGAATTACAATATCCAATATGGTAGTAAAATACATTTACACTATTTGTGTGTCCTATTTTATAGGAATCACTTCCCATATAAAAATGTAATACATGATTCTTATTTTTATTTTAACATTCATTAGAATTGGATAAAAATGTGTTAACAGCAACAACTCTCAAAGTTTGCTGTATCTGTTTTATTTAAATAGAAAAAATAAGACGTCACTGCTAGAAATTTCAACCGAACCTGTTGCGAGTTTTAACATAAGGTTTACCTCTGAAACTTTAGAACTGCATAGAAAAGTTCAGAAAGTTCTAAAAATTCCCTACGAGAATTTCGGAGTTTGGAACATAATCTTCTATATTATGTTGATGCAAGGAAAAGTAAAAAGAGAAAAGTTTTAGTTCTAGATTTTCTTATTCTTTTTTAACTTTCCTGCAACTTTCTCTCAGAAATGTGAGGATGCATTGCTCACGTGTGGGTCGTATGTAGGCTATAACTTTTACTATTAACATCTTATATTTCATAATGTTAATATCGTAAATGTTTTTTTTGTAGACAATGGACAATTGCACGCAATTTAAAGCAAAGTCAGCTACGTATGCGTTGTCTTTGCTGAGGACTTTGGTAGAAGTCCTTAGCAAAGACAGTCAAGACCTCAGTGTCAGGTTGAGATTTAATAATTTATTTTACTAATCTAATATAAAACAAGGCGTGGGTTGCAGTAAAATTCGCGCCCAATTCATGATTCCTAGCTGATTCTTCTTTTCTGCCTAGCATCTTCAAACCCATTTCTGCCAAGCTGAATTGCACCTAATGCTCTGTTTTATAGGAACAGTATAGATCCGTTATAATTGCAGATAGTGTGTTTTATAGAGAAGATAGTAATAGTAATGGTATACAGATGAGCACATTGTCCACCTGACGGGAAGGGCAGATGTGGCCCATAGACACCAACATTTATCCTCGATTAAAAATAAATTAAAAACAAAGGTGGAAAGCTTCGTTACAAGAGTAAAGAGCCTCTAGTTATCTACACACGCCATACGATACACAACAGCATTAGGCTCCAATTATATGCTTATATTCTGCGAGAGCGTGGTCCTTCCCCGGTTGAGTCGGCCCATGTTTGTCTGTGTAACGAATATGCTATAATGTGACTACCAAATATATTTTACTATTCATGGTCCTCAATGATAACGAATCTTTCTTAATCTTTTTCTCAATAACATGTTGTGAGGTATTAGGCTACAGAGAAGACAACGTATTGAAACCTTCTTTGTTTAAAGTACGCTACTGGTAATCCTGAATTGCATTAGCCAATTATCATCTGTTGAACTGTAAGTTCGTTTAGTTTAATAAAAAAAAACTTGAGCTTTGTTTGTCTGAATTCGGTGGAAGATGTCCTTGTGCAATCGGACATTAAGTTAATGTTTTTTTAGAAAGCTTACTATAAACGATGTTGATATCACTACATTATAGTATATCAATCAAATGAGTAGCAGAATCTTTCTAATAGCAACTTATAAAAAGCTGCGTTAGCAAATTCTCCTGTCAAGCGTGGCAACTACAGCTAAATCTCCCCTATGAGGTAACCTAAGGGCGCGTTCCGACGACACGCACCCGCTACGCGCACGCCACGCGTGTCAGTACGCGCGTCTAGCTCGCTTTGAAATTTGTTGCATATAATTTGAGTCTTATGACAAATCAATAAATCTGAAATTGCACTTGTCGACGTTCAACCGCACACGCTTCGCACACGCCACGCGCCCGCCTCTTTCCCGATCCATGCCGGCCCCACGCTCGCCCCGTGCTCCCTCCGCACACACTCTGCACCAGCCCCGCTACGCTCTTCGCCCGCGCTTTTTATACAGTTTCAGATTTATTGATTTGTCATAAGATTCAAATTATATGCAACAAATTTCAAAGCGAGTTAGACGCGGGTGCTGACACGCACTCACACGTACGCGTGGCGTGCGCGTAGCGGGTGCGTGTCGTCAGAACGCGCCCTGAGGGGTAGATCTACGTTTAGCAATGGACTTTTATAGGCTGTAATAGATGGATATATAAAGGGAAATATCATTATAAAAACTCAATAATATCATAATGGGACAATGATGTGTGGAAATAACTGTCAGATAGATGATTTGAAAAATATTATTAAAAATTAAAAGATTTAATTGGAGATGTTTGCGAAGTCTCTTGTTAAGAGAAAAGGTGGTCCAAACATCTCTGTTATCAGTATGGAATAGTCAAAATCACCAGCAGGACAACTCTAAGTATTATAAAGCCCATCTTTCAGCTCTACATTTCACTTTTGGACAAAAGCAAGACGGGAGATGACATCCTGCGCTTCGTAGAAGCACGAAGCCAATTCCGCTCATAGAGTTGGATTAATTACTCTAAACTCTATCCATTTGTGGCTCTTTGAGTCCAATAAGTAAATTAATTTCAAATCCTACGTACTCCAGTTTACAACCAATTACGAAGAATTTCCCGATTTCTAGCTTTTTGGAGTGGTGTATTGCCGATACAGGATGTTACATTTCCATTCCCTTAAAAGTGAGTCAAAGTAAGCTTTAAATAATTTTGTTGATTTATTGACTTCTTGTATAAATAAAGTCCTTTTTTATTTATTTTTGAGAATCTTATTGCTTTTGTAATATGACATAAAACAAATTTCATGTATTTTAGTAGTATGTAAAGGAAAACATTTGTATTTGAACATTATGTTAAGGCATTTATTCTGTTTTAGTTGAATTTTATATTGGATTAAGACAAAATTCTGCAGTTATTGAATAAATCTAACAAAGAGAATGATGACCAAAAACTCGCACGACTACATGGTGAGCTTTTCGAGTCTGAACAAGAAGATAACTTAGAGGAAGACTTTTGTGTAGACATCGACGCTAGTGATGAAGAATCTTTAGGATCTTCTGATAAGGAGCTAAACATAGTCAGAGGTAACTGAATCAGACATATGATTAGTCACTCAGGTGATGAATCTCCCGAGTGGTTGCAGTACAATAAACCCGCGTCTTTACTTCAAAATTCGGTAATACATCCAGGTAAAGCCTGCATATGTTAAAAAATAAACACAAATGGGCAGCCACTCCACGCAGCTCAGGAACTCTTACATCAGTTCGAAGCATTATTCATTTTATACATGGACCTATAAATGAAGTGGCAGATATCGTAGATCCGATTCTATTATTTAATTTCTTTATTTCTGATATAATGATTGACCAGGTTGTAATTCACGTGAGTGCTGAAATTGATTTGAAAAAGGGGAAGTACAACGAGTTTTTCATACTAATAAATTTACATCAGCTGATGCTGTAAGCTTTCTCGGACTTTGAAATTAAGGTAATAGAGAGTACACTTCATCTTGTGCATACACCCGGACACTATAATCTTGACTAGCCTTTGTGACCGAAATACGTTCTGGAGGACATTATTATTAATATATCGGATATTTACCATAGTTGCTACGTTTTGTAGGCAGTTATAAGGAAGATGTTCCTGAGCATCTCCTGATTATTTCCTTTAACGATAAGATAAATGGCAATGGATTCACTTACGCAGCCACTACACGAAGCGTAGTCAATCAACTTGACATCACGATTAATAATTGATGAAATATTGACTTAGTAATGCCAGTCATTGACTGGAGCGATCACACTCGTTGGTTAATTTACGTCTAAAGTAAACGAGATGGTACTTCCAATAGCCGCTTTTTACGACACGCACGGGACTTAAACAGACCCATCTAGATGGGTCTGTTTAAGACATCGAGTCTAAAATGATTTTTTAATTTCAATTCTTCATTTATACTAATATTATTTATAAATTTTATTTTTTTTTAGGCTAAATAAGAGGATATGCACTGTTTTAGTAATAAAATATGATAATTCCATATTAATCAGAAACTGTATGAATGACATCATTGTATTGTCAAATTGTTAAAAAAGAAAACATCAAACTCATTGCTTTTATTCGAATGTGGTTTTATTTTTCATAACGTTCTGATTTTAAGTTTAGTGGTATTTACTATTGTTTTACCATTATCCAAAACTTTATGGAATCTGGAAAACATAGTAAAAAAAATTCTGAAAGAGAAAAGAGTATTCATTGCACTTCTATTAATAATTATTTTATCCCTTTGAATATTTTAGTATTTAGCGCCCACTGGCAATTTATTTTAATAATAACACGTTATAACCTAAAAGTTGATGTAGTTTGTTTGAAATTAAACGTCAAATAAAGTTATAGAACCGATAAACGGCACATATTGGCCAGTTACATTAAGTTTAGCTTAAACGGAGTTTATCTTACATTGCGATGTTCGGATACGCACTTTCACAAGTTATCGAACCAATAGCGCTAACGAATAGATAAACTGCCGATAAAAGTACCTCAGAAACCGAGCATAAGTAAGTCCAACTTCGAACGAGAGCTCAATTGCCGAATTCAACTGATTTTTAATTTTTTTCAAGCAATATTTGTGAAATTATTTTCAAATATTTTTTATAAGCAAATATTATAAATAATTTAGATGTTCACCTTTCACTTTAGTACAGGTTAAAGAGCAAGGTAAATGCTTGATAGTATAAAGAGAAATAAAGAATAAATTCGCGTTGCTCATTTCGATAAGCAAATAGCTCGTCCGTTCAGTGACCCCATTTAGGTAATTATTCTTTCAAAGTGATATCTTGAAAATGGAAAAATTATGTTTTGATTCGTAAAATATGTTTTAAAAATTAACGAATAGAATTCAATTTCTTACTCTTCATTTCGGGTAGAGGAGTTTTTTTTTTTCAATATAATTTTATAAAGCACATACGTAAAAAAATCAGAATCAGAGCAATGTTTCACTTAAAATGTGAAGGTGAATTGTGAGTTGAATAGGAGAGACCTATGTTCAGCAGTGGACTTTTGATAGGCTGTAAAGAAACAGTGCGAGGCAAACAGTTCATTCGATGATAAGTTGACGCTGTGGCTCATAGATATCTACCTCTATCCTGGATTAAGAATCAAAATGCAGATACATTGTCAACGCTGTGGACTGAGATAGAATCTTAGTTATCTTAGTAGTTATCTTAGTTTAGAATTCCTACACTATAGCTGATATGCGCTGCATACTTGTCAGACCTTGACGTATTTATTTACGTGTATGAACGAATTTGTATGACCTTTATACGTGGAGTACGTAGAGGCACGGTCGACTATATTTATAATTGTAGTACAATTGAGTTAATTCGACCAGGGAAGGACCACGCTCCCACAGAATACCAGCGTAAAGAAGAAACTAATTGCTGCTGCGTTTCGTATGGAGAGTAAAGAAAACCAGATATCCTTTTTATTGGAAACCAGGCATGTTATATTAATCCTAAGGGTTGACAACGCATCTGCATTTTGAATCTTAATCGAGGATAGATGTACATTTCTATGGGTTTTAATTTATCTTCGGTGGAACTGTTAGCTTGTTTGTTTGTGTTCCTTATTGTATAAAATAAACAACCCATTATCGAAATTTTCAAACGAATCTAATTTTATAGCATATCCATATACATTATAGAGATTATCGATTAAAACCAAAGTTGTCGCTTTTCAGGTCTCACGTGGAATGTCACCGCTAAATCTTGGAGGGTCTCCGGTTTTCTGCACTCATCATACAAAGCATTAAGCTGCTATTTTACGCTGGTATTCTGTAAAAGTGTTGTCCTCCCCGGTGGAGCTAACCCGCTAGTGCTTACAACCCTAATATAGTTGCAGTCTGCTCTACCACGTATAAAGTAAAATTACAGTCTATACACTTCCTACTGTGGGACATAAATCTTCCATAATTTCGGAGAGAGCTATAGAGCAATTAGTCACCTATGCCTGCCGAAACCTGCAGATTCCCTTTACCGCCAAGTAGTGATATTAGATGGTAATAAGAGCACTTAACCATAAACTACCACGGCTACACAGTTCGTAGTTAAATTGAACTGCACATTATATGCGCACAAAAATGTATCAATTTCATTATGTCCTTATTATGTGGCGAAGCTTGCGAAGACACTTATTGATTTCACGATGTCTGTCCGTCTGACCGTCTGTCCCACGATTATCTCGAGAACGGTTTCGAATTTTCAAATTCTGTTTTCAGCAATCGATTACTGATCACCCAGGCATCAGAACCTCCTATTTTGAAACTGATTGCTCAACGGCAACCGTTAGAAACCGCTACAAAGCTGATTGCTTCGCCACTTTGCTATGCTGTAGCTTGCTAGGTTTATTGATTTCACGATGTCTGTCCGTCTGTCCGTCTGTCCCACGATTATCTCGAGAACGGTTTCGAATTTTTAAATTTTGTTTTCTGCAATCGATTACTGATTACCCAGGCATCTGAACGTCTTATTTTGAAACTGATTGCTCAATGACAACCGTTAGAAACCGCTTCAAAGCTGATTGCTTCGCCACTTTGCTATGCTGTTAGCTTGTTAGGTTTATTTTCTAATGGGGTGTGTTGTGCTTTTTGTGTTATTGGATATATATTTATCGGAATACATAATCATAAATATATAAAACATAAGTAAACTGAAATGGCAGTGTGTCCGACTCCTATATTCATAACTCCAATAATATATAGCAGATGTAATGAAAAAATACTCCAAATTATATATCGAAGGTCAACTCAATAAAACCATCTTGTGCTAAATACACTATGGAAGTTGTATGGGTTAACTAAAATATGTAAACTAAATGTAACGTATAAGAATTAAAATGCACATTGGTTTTCTAACTGGGTTTGAAGGCATAAATTAGTAAGAACGTAGTATAGTAACCCAGAAGGACCTCTATGCAGAAAAGCAGTCCTACCCAGTATCTTTATTTCCTTAAAAATAAATATTTAATTATTAAACACTTAAAAATACACGCTCTTTTTCGTAACAACTTGCCCAAAGCGCTGTTCTTTGCACGCGATTGAATATTAAAATTATCAAAGGGTCGGAAGTCAGCTCATCGAGTAATGTTGGCGGTGCGTAAATACATAATGGCGCAGGTCTTTTGTATTCTATTGACACATTTGTAATACTTACATTAGGTATATTTAAAAAAATGCTTTATTCTTCTTTATTTACATAGAAAAAAAAGTGAAATGCTACATTGTAACAGATTTTGACCGTCTTCAAAATAGGAGAATGTTCTCAATTCAACCGTGCATTTGTATGTATGTATGTAAATCGATATTTTAGCTAATCAAAGTACGCAATTCTTTTTATTTTGTTTTATTTTATAGAATAAGATTAACAAACTTGAAAACAGGCTTTTGTTACGCTAAGACTGTGATATTTACCATCTGGGGTTTCATCATCATTTATCACCAGGTACGATTGTGGTCAAGCACTGACTTAAGAGTAAAAAACCACCGTTTACCTTATGGTAAGAGGTTGCTGTGGCCCATAGATATCAACACCTTTCCTCGATTAAGAATTAAAATGCATTTGGGTGCCACCCCGGCGAACAAAAAGGGAATGCCTCCTTTCTAGTGAAACAGGTCTCCGTATCTTTACACTTACCATACGAATCACAGCGGCATTAATTTCGTATAACACACTGGTGATCTGTGAACACGTAGTCTATTCGTGCTACAACGATAATATAGTTCCAGTCCACAACTGCCACATATCGTAAATAGTTATGATTAAATGTTCACTGAAAATTTAAATGATAATTGTTTTCCAAAATTATGGACCCCATCTTGCAGATATAAATATATTTGTAGCAAACATGTACACTAGCTTCAAAGATAATTGACTTTAACACGCTCCAATTTTGCTAATGAAAAATGAAGCGAAGAGAGCAGCTTTCACCTTTAGGAATAATTTAGTACTCGTCTGTGACAGTGTTCTATTTTGGACCTACAAGAACCTTATCTAGACGTAGAAATAAAATTAAATCATGTTTATAAATAACACAGTAAAATAGAAATAAAAATTGGCCAAGTTGTTTCTGTTGGACAGCATATTTCTTATGTATCTAATTTTCAAAGTTTAAATGCTCCAGTACTGGTTATAATTTTTATAGAACGTACCTATGTATAGTCACAGCAATTTTTTTTAAATGTGTAATTGTATTATTTTACCATAATATAATACGGGTAACAAACTTTGCAAGCTTTATGAAACTTAATAATTAAAAAATAAGCCTAATTGATGAAGTAGTGGAATGAAACCATGGAAACTGGAACCTCATAATTACTATTATACGTGGTAGAGCCTATGCCGCAGCTATATTGTGGTTGTAGCACGTATGGATCGGCTTGACCGGGGAAGGACCATGCTCTCACAGAATACCAGCGTAAAATAGCAGCTTAACGCTGCTGTGTTTCGTTATGGTGAGTGTAGGAGAACCGGATACCCTATTTACTGGAAACGAGGCATTCCATCTTAGTCCTCACGGGTGACAACGCATCTGCATTTTAATTCGTAATCGAAGATAGATGTAGATGTATATGGGCCTTAGCAACCACTTACCATCAGGTGGACTGTGTGCTCGTTTGTTACCCTTATCCTATTAAAAAGAAGACTTTAAGAGACCTATTTAATTAAACCTATTTCGGAAGTATATGTTATTTTTTTATGATGCTGTGACACAAATCCGCATCGTCATTCGTACTAGACTATCGCGGCTGTCCAATTGCTCCTCAACTCTCGCAGAAATGAGGAGGCCCAGTACACAGCATTTGAACGTATAAAGTCTTTTTTAAAGTAGTTACAGATTATTTCAGACAATAAAGAACTATTTACAGCGGTGAATTATTACACATTAGATAAATCAAAAAAGTTAAACATATGTAGATTACTAAAGAAGGATTTAGTTTTATATTACACATAATGCGTGAGGCTTTAACAAGCCTGAATGACCTTGACGAAACGGCTATCTCAGAGATTTTAGCCAACGTCAACACCGTCTAGCGACTACGTTCTGTATTACTTCTATAAGTGCAAAGAATTAATAGACTGCAGAGATGACAATTATAAAAGTGACATACTGCCTGTTATGCTTGCGCATCACTGAGAATTATGTCGTAGTTACGCATCTTCAATTACATTGTGCTGTAGCTTTGTCCGGTAGGCGTCACGAGCTATCAAGTGTTTCAAGTTTCAAGTACGTAAGAGTTTTTTATTATATATGTTAAATCGTATTTATTTGTATCGTATTAGTAGATTTGGGTCAAAGCGTTCGCTGTAAATTTTTCCCGGTTTTGATCCCCGACAGCACGAATGCTATTTGTAATTGCAAATTTCGTCAACATGCATTGGGCAGTTCGGCGGGCATTTCCTTGCCCTAAAACCCTCTCAGAAATAAAAAAAGAGTTCTGTGCCCAGTAGAGGGGACTTGTGTAGCCTTTTACTTTACTTTGTAGCAATATTTATATTATTTATATTATATTATATTGATACAAAAGGGTACCTTATGCTGACAAAAATATCACGTGGAGGCGACGAAATCGTAAAACATCTTTGTACCTAAATAAAACGTTCGAAAGATTGTCAATCATGTTAAGCTAGGGTCCCCACGGCCTGTTTTGTCACGGATCAGACCGCGCCAGGCCGGACAACAGGCCGTGGGAAACCATCGCATCCGATGAGGCCTGTGGTGGCCTGTGGGCGCCTGTCCGATCCATCGGGAGGTCGGTAAGATCAAAGGCGCGGCGCGGGCGCGGCGCGACGGCGCCTGTCGCGGCCTGTACGGGCGCGTCTGCGTCGCTTGCAATCGTTCATTTCAACTGCGGTGGCGCTTGCGCGTACATGCTCATGATGGAATGGACGAATGAGCTTATATTCGAGTTTTTAACTCTTTATGAAAATGAACCAGCGCTTGGGATATTTCGTCGCCTCAACATAAAAACAAGAACGGCTTTTGTTGAATGACAACACCCACCAGCGTCGTTTCCTCTGCTTTCTTTTTGCTTGGTTTATCAAACGTTCACCACTGAATAAAACCACAGCGGCTGCACACGCAGCCATGCGCTCCGTATCACTTCACATGTTGGAATGTCAGTCGACAGGCTGCACCAGGCCGGCACACGCCGTGGGAACGCTCAGTACGGGCCGCGACAGGCCCATACAGGCGGGACAACGCCTGGCGCGGCCTGTCGCCTGACAGGCCGTGGGACCCTAGCTTTATACGCCACATTTCTATAGAGCGCAGAACATTGCAGATAGGGCAAAATAAAAAATAATCCAAAATATTATGGGAACTATTTATTAATAATATTTGTAGGTATTTATAATAAAAACAATGAACAAGCTGCAAGGTTCAACTAATAATGTTTCTTGTAAACACAATTGTAAAATTACTGTTTTAATTTTTACCAATGGTTAATTGATGAAACGTAGTCAAGATCACTCATATAAAATATATTTAATTAAAATTGACACATGACTTATTTGGCTTTCTACTTACAACTCGGCGGAAATTTGAAAAGAAGATTTTGTCTTTTCACACAAGTATTGTTTACATCTGGCGTGGTTTCGAAAAGCGTGATTAAGTGTCAAGCGGTATATAATCAATTAAATACAGAACTTTTTTGAAATTTTCTTTGTTTATTTTTGTTATATCTTCTTAAAAACTGACGCCATCTCACTATTTTATTATTTGTTTTTTTTGTAACGCATAAGGATAAGTTAGATTAACTTGGATAAGTGTGTAAGTTTTTTTTTAATTTTATCATAAATTTTACCGCAATAAATATTACCTTTTCTACAGTGATTCTCTCCTCTTATGTTCTGCGTGACTGTAGGATGTTATACTGAGTCTCCGTCAGTAACTAAGCGCCATAAATCATTATATGTATGTATAGACATAGATAATATATACATTTTTTTATTTTAATATTTATGTTTTTTTGAATTTTGATTGATTTTTTGAAACCTGGTAAAATTATTTTTTTCCATACCAATTGATGGGCCTGAGTATAATGCTAGTTATGCTCTTTGGCTGAAGTTATTTTTTATTTTATGCTGAATTGCAAACAAAACAATATTGATTGCGCATTTCTTAAACAAAATTTTACCTCTTTTCCTTCTAATGGAGCTATTATAGCACCTAACATGGCGGAATAGTTATTATTATCTATAGACCATTTGCAGAAACAGTTGTTAACAGTTATGAGTATAACATTTTATCAGCTGCTGTTGTTTATAGTGCCTTGAGCAACACTTTGCGGTTTCTGTACAGAAAATGATGCTGGCTTTGCAAATATGGATGGCCATTACCATTGAATATAATACCCGCCATGTTACACTTATTTACATAGAAACTTTAATTATCATTTACATGCATAAAATCTAAATAGCACTTTTTACACAAGAAAGTAAACTTTTAGATCAGTCCATCTTGTTTTTCACTAATTAAGTGAAAAGTAATACAAACCAATAGGTGCCGTGATTTAAAATTCTTGCAACTTTTTTATAGAAAAGCATGACCTTATCATAATATAATAGTCAATCATTTAGCCATGTGATAAAACTTTTAAGTGTGCCAGTCAAACATTAATCATGATATTCGGGTCATTATACTGGAAATAGTCTTTTAAATATTTTGTAGTACAATTGATAATCTTCAGTATGATTGACCGTGTATGTGACTTTTATAAGTCTATGTTATTTTTGATGTAAATTATTATTGCAGATAAAAGCCCTTTCACATTTATTGTATTCTCGAATTAAATTAATCGAAATGAAAATAAGAATTTTGGCTCTTTATAACTGATCTTTAAATGTAAAACACTGACTTGAAATTATATAATTATCGGCATTTTTTAATTCATTGAACTTTTTTAAGATTGTGTTGAAACTCTACTGGTAAAAAAAACAAATATATATATATATATATATATATATATATATATATATATATATATATATTATAGTTATATATGTATACCATTATAATACTTAATATTCTCAAATTACCGTTGGCTATTAATGAGTCCGTTTATGTGCTAAAATTGAACGCTCTAATGGAGCACGCAGCGTTCCTAAATTATCTTTATTTCCAAAACAATATCAACTAGTTTCAGCTGTATAAAATATTGTGTAATTGAAACAACTGTTTACGGCGATGAAAAGGCGATATGATAGGCGATATAGGGAAGAAAAGGCTTAAATCTACTGTTTTAAACAGTCAACCAGAGGAATAAGCAGAGACTGCAGTCTTCCATTCGGCACGGTCCTGATACACCTCTTTCGCCTCCTTTACGTCCTAAGCATACATGCTCATCCATTCATAAAACTCTTAATTTGGTCCATCTAGATTAATATATCACCAATATTAATGAAGATGCGCCAAATTTGTGTTAAATTGTGGTTAAAAATTATGTAAAATACTATATTTTTTACTGCATTGGCCGGTGAGAAAAGGTTTTGTCAAAGACACCGTTTTGCTTATTTAATAAAACTAAATATAATTTGCAATAAAAAGGTTTTTGAAGTAAATTTATTTCTTAACATTTGAATACTGATTCTGATAACGCACTTAACGGGAACCACAGGTTTTTATCACATGTTGTATATACTAACACATGGAGGAAAGTAATACTAACAAAGTAGTGAGTCTTGGTTACTCAAATACTCTATGGAGAGGCAGAATATAATATAATTCAAATATTTCATTAATATAATTGATCTGTAGAACATACCAGTGGCACTGCTGTTTGGCGTGCTACAGTGCTACTGGTATGTTCGGAACACAGAAGTACACGTAATACTACAAAATACTACTAAAAACGTAAAAAAGGTAGTTAGCCCCAACGTTAAACATACACATTGTGAAACTAATCCTTTCTCGTTCCCCAGAACAACTAATGTAACATTTTATTTCGGATAGTATGTGTTCTGTATAAACTTGCATTAGTTTGCTGTGGACATCTCCCATTTGTTATAAGCGGGTTTTAAGGCGCAGTTACCCGACATCTTGCACCATTG
The DNA here is from genome assembly GCA_033319125.1 of Parnassius glacialis. Lineage (NCBI taxonomy): Eukaryota > Metazoa > Arthropoda > Insecta > Lepidoptera > Papilionidae > Parnassius > Parnassius glacialis. The sequence continues at coordinate 2,922,233 of JAVANC010000005.1, read as the reverse complement.
ACACCGTTCCCCGTCGTTTATTGTGAGTTATTTGACTTATAACATATTCGAATTGGTCATTGCGCTGTCAATCGAGAGCCATGAGATTTTTCCGGCATTTACCGTGATAAAGTCATAGGACACTCCTGGAGATGGAATGGAGTGATGAATGCTTTCAAAACCTCTAACACTAGCAAGTTAACAGAATATTCAATAGATTAAAGTAAAATTGTGTTTCTGATTGATACAATTTAAAGTCATAAAATTGAAGAATTATTGACAAGTCAAATTTATCTTACTTACTTACTTACTTATCTTCACGCACAATCCCTGACGGGGTAGCCAGAGAGAACAGATCGCCAAGTGTCACGATCCTTACATAAATCTTTCGCTTCTTTCAGATTCATTATCTTCTTCATACATGCACGTCTAGGTATCCGAGTACTCTTGACCCTCCCCTCTTCGAGCAGTTTGCTCACATGGTCTTCGAAAGTTAGTCTCGGTCTACCTCGACACCTTTTAATATTAACTTTCGCGCTATATATTTTCTTCACCATTCGGTCTTCACTCATTCGCTCAACGTGCCCAAACCATTGAAGCACGCCCCTATCAATTTTTGTGATAAGGTCATCATTCAAACCTGCCATATTGCGAATCTCTTCGTTTCACTTTCGGTCGGCCATGGTAACGCCGCACATTTTACGAAGAGATCGCATCTCCACTGCATTCAACTTGCTTTTATGCTTCTTCTGGCATACCCTATATAAATTTATCTTGATTCCCTTTATTTGAGAAAAAAAGAAGGCAAGGCACGTGCGTTAAACTATACCTTTAATATAGTTAGCGGGTAAATTACTGGAAAGTTCTTTTTCGATCAATGGACTTAAAAGACCACATATTTTGTATATTTGAATGTCTATACATTAACCAGTCTTTTTGTAAACGTTATTTCAATCAATTTATCAAAGTTTTGCCAAGCATTCGATAGAATGCCGATGTTTAACTATAGCTAGCCGGCCAATTTATCGACTATTCAAATCGTTGAACTGCGACATCTGTACGACGCTAACATAAAATTCAAAAGGTTGGCAATATCAGATATAATTCTTTTAGATTGTAACGGTACATTGCCATCTCATCCTATCTGATTCGGGTAGGCTTTACCGACAATTCAATTGAAAACCTTTTCATACATCGGTGGATGTTTAATTCGATTTTATATCCATACATGGTAGATCCACGCTGCAGCTATATTATACTTAAAGTAACAGCCTACATACGTTCCACTGCTGGGCACAGGCCTCTTAGGGCAAGGAAGCGTCCGACGCGCTGTCCTCATGCGTGTTCGTGAACTTCACATGTCTTCGAAATATTTTTTTTTTTATTTCTCTGACGTGCAGATCTCCTCACGATGTTTTCCTTCACCGCTGAATACATGGTAAATCAGCATTTAACATTGTAATTAACAAATTCATTGGTACCGGCGGGGATCGAACCCGTGTTGCTCGCGTTCTTTGAAATTAAAAGCGAGCGTTAACCATCTGAGCTACCACGGCTCTTAAGATCACTTATTAACAAGTCCAAAATCTGAAGTAAATGATGAAGTACCTATCATATCCACAGTACAATATTTATCATTTTACGATTTCGTTGAACAGTATTTGGATATATTAAGCATGTTTTAAAATACCTAGGGCTCTTGCAATTGCTTCTATACTCGAATAGTTAATCATAATGAATCACCATAAGAACGAACTCTGTTGAAATCTAAGCATTAATGGCTATCGATTACATACTATGTTATTGTATAGTAATAGTACTGAATTTAGTATAAAAATTTCTGCAGGTTTTTTTAAAGAAAATAGGTGACTAATAAAAACTTTTTAACAAAAAAATTAAACCACCGAAAAGACTAAAAAGCAAAAAATAATAAACCTTTTTATTTAACCTTAATAACTAAGTTCTTAAACTAATTTAAGTATACCTAAGTTTATATTTTTGTAATTATTTTGAGTTTTTAATTAACCTTAATAACTAAGTTATAAAACTAATGTAAGTGTACCTAAGTAATTTTGAGTCGGCGCCAAACAAGCAAGTTAATTAATTATGTAAATCGTGATGCGCGGCATTGTTAATTTGATTTGGTTATTTCTTTAAATTTAAGGTAATTTACTGGTCTTTGTTCATTGATTGTTTAGCGCCGACTCGAAATTACTTAGGTATACTTTCATTAGTTTTAGAACTTAGTTATTAAGGTTAATTAAAAACTCAAAATAATTACAAAAATATATACTTAGTGTATACTTTAATTAGTTTAAGAACTTAGTTATTAAGGTTAAATAAAAAGGTTTATTATTTTTTGCTTTTTAGTTTTTTCGGCGGTTTAATTTTTTTGTTAAAAAGTTTTTATTTTATAATTTTTCGTGGCTTTAATCTACTAATTATTACTACATGCTTAATTTTTGATTACTTTCAAATTAGTTACCTACCTTACTATAGCTATTAACTGTTATATAATCCTACTTTTACTATTATTTGTTGTAGAATATAAATACTTTTAAAAAAAAACAGGCTTTGTATACCACCATGGGTAGGCCTCCAAAAATGCTGCTCGACTGAGAAAGAGATATTTAGAAGAATGTAATAATGAGAAAAAAGAAGGTGGGAAGCAAATAGAAAGAGAATTAGATTAACACGTTAACAGGAGAGTTTAGACCATCGCGAGGAAAGACTGTAAGCATAAGAAGCAGACTAAAAGATAGCTATGGTTGTGTGAAGTGGTAGCAACTTTTCAAAGTACGAAGGGTTATGGCGACTCTGAGCGCAGGATGTTGCCGATAATTTTATGCTAAGCCGTCACGGTTCACAAATTAGGTATCAAAAAAGGTACCACCCTTGATAAAGCTGTAATCGACCTCGGAAAGAAAGTGTTTGCCAAAGGGCAAACACTGTATATGTGGCACAGGTATATGTGGCACTGAGTAGAGTACAAGAACTTGAGGGTATTGCTTTATCTAATCTAGAGCCAAATAAGGTATTACACAAACCTCAGGATGAACGAGCTTTAGCAGAAATGCAGAGACTAAGATGACCTGACTGAGTGTAGACCACACACAAGAAACTGACTGGTCTAAAGCTCATTTATCGTGAGGTTTTTTGTAATGTAATGTAATGTAATTATTATGTAATGTAGTAATACACAACTCAGCATTAGAATATGTGAGTAAACAATAAATCACCCCTATTTACCACCCTTAGGGTAGACGTTTTATTTTCAAATTTATATGGGACCAATCTCGGGGTATACCCTATCTAATAAAAAAAAATTATCAAAATCGGTCTACTATGTAAAAAGTATGCGTGGTCTAACATAAAAAAAATATACACGTCGAATTGAGAACCTCCGTTTTTTCGTCGGTTAAAAATTACAGTGTAGTGGCAGCATCAGAATATCCACTATCTCATATCATCCCGTGGGTATCGTAAAAGTGACAGAGAAACTGAGACAGGAGATGCGTGGCAGTATATTCCTGATAACAACTCAAAATAATAAAGAAACTGTGATTGCCAACAAGCCTGCCATGAACTTAACTATGGCAAACCCGTGTGAGGCAATCTATGGGGGAAACCTATTGGGTTTTTATAGGCAGAAATGGATGGATATGTGGAAGGATGACAAACGAGTATGCTCTACCTAATTAGAGGATACTGTAGTCCATAAACTTCTACTTCTATCCTCAATTAAGTATTAAAATGCAAATGATTATACATAGTAGAGCAAAAATGTAGCTATATTGTAGTTGAAGCATGAAAGGGTCGGCTCGACCGGGGAAAGACCAAGCTCCCAGAAAATGCCAGCATAAAATATCACTGTTGTGTTTTGTTTAATGAGTGCAGAGAATTGGACATCCTTATTACTGGATACAAGGAATTATATCTTAGTCGCTCTGGGTTCAATACATCTGCATTTTGAATCTTAATTTAAGATATATGTAGATATCTATGGGTGACAGCATCCATTTACCCTCAGGTGGACTGTGTGCTCGTTTTTCACCCATATTCTATAAAAAGATGCGTTGTCAAGTCTGTGGACTAATATGGAATGCCTGGTTTCCAGTAAAACGCTCTTGAAGATTTATAATTTATTATTATCAATGCTATAAACTTTTTTTATATAAATAATAAAGGCTATAAACCAATAGAACATTAGTTATATTGAAGTAACTGAGATAAATAACTTTGAAGCAATTTTAAGGAGAAAATAGTCACTGAAAATATAATTGAGATTCCGAACCTAAAGTACTTTTATCTAATTAGGTCAAAGGTCTTTCCTTTAATATTCATAAACAAATAAACATACGCGTTTTGTTTACCTAAAAATAAATATTATAAAACGACTTTACTGCTTTTAATGTCCAGTGTTAGAGAAATGATTATACACGCATCGCTTCACATATGTGCTTAAATATTAAAAAGGTTATTTAGTAAAAGGTTAGAAGTCAAAAATCAACAACTAAGCATTATTTATTGAATATATCTATTTCTGAATACTTGTTCAGTTTATTAACTAAACGTGTCTTGGGATTATTTTGATTTGTAATTGGCCGGTAAAATGTTGCATTTAAAAAAAATTAATTTGCCAAAAAAGTATTAAAAAAATAAATTATGAAAGTTTGTTGATCATTATAGTATTTGGAAATAGATGAAAGCAAAAATCCACAACTAGTAAGTGGTGTCAGTAGTGACCTATGATACTCAAAGATTATCCTTTTAGAGAGAACCGTTTAGAGATGCTCAAAATTGTCCAGAATATGTACAGTCGTAAGTCACCCTCCCAACGTCAAACGACGAGATAAGTCACATTCTTATGGGTATAGATTTGTATTTAAGTTGTATTACTTTTTAAAAGGGTAAAAAACGAGCCATTCTTGAAATGGCAACGTAAATGCAACATACAATGTAATGTGTCCTCTAGACCTTTTTTCGGTTATGGCGGCCAGTCTCAACGGAGACTAGCCATCAGTGCAGGACAGGATTATGATACTCAAGTGTATGCGCCAGCACAGATGCACCCTCTATTCACTCACTCCAATAGTCCGATGGGAAGTCAATCCAATACACTCAAAGAGAGATCGGGCGTAGGATCTACGGTGTTCGAATTGGTGTTGTTAACATAAAAACCCTGTAACTGCTATTAAGCCCAACATGATATCCAAACCCGGAACTTCAGGATCTTTATTCACGATAACGACCACTAGATCAACGAGCTAAGAGGCGACAGAGAGAAACTGAAACTGAAAATCTTACTATAAACTCAAAATATTAAAAACAACTCGCAAACACCCTTTACTAAACCGCAAGTAAAACATACATTTGACCTGCTCAAAGTTCAAAAACTTTATTAAAGGAAGGTTGTATAAAAAGGGTTATGTTACGGAAAATAATAATAATTTCCTCAAAATTATAATAACTGAAATTATTAATTGCGTATGTGGACTATGAGAAAGCCATTAATTCCGTCGAAATTTGGGCGGCGCTACAGTTCCTTCAACGGTGCCAAGTTGACTGTCGATATTATATTGAAGAGCTGAAGTGTTTGTACAGTAGGGCTAAGATAGCTATCCGAGTACAGAATCAGGGTACGAAACCAACTGCAGAGAGGTGTATGACAGGGTGACGTTTTATCCCCGAAACTCTTCACCGCTGCATTGGAAGACGTTTTCAAGCTACTGGACTGGAAAGGATGCAGTATTTACATCAATGGATAGTACATCACTCTCCTTTGATTCGCCGACGATGTAGTCCTAATAGTAGAATCGCTGGAGGACCTAAGCACTGTGCTCAATGACCTCAATAGTTTCTCCCAACGGATAGGTGTTAAGATGAACATGGACAAAACAAAAATCATGTATAACGTCCATGTCGTATCTCCTCAGTTTCAAGGCACTCCCCTGGTTGCCGCAGCCAGTATCGGAATCCTCGGCGTCGACATATCGAGTGACGTGCAGTTTCGTGGTCACTTGGAAGAGAAGGCCAAATTGGCCTCTAAAAAGCTTGGCGTGCTCAGCAGAGCGGGACAGTATTTCATGCCGGCACACCGCCTGCAACTTTACGCGCAGGTTTGGCCTCACATGGAATACTGTTCCCATCTCTGGGCAGGGGCTCCCCAGTGCCAGCTCCTTCCACTTGACCGCATCCAGCGCAGAGCGGCTCGAATCGTCGACGACCGAGTCCTTTCCGATCGGCTCGACTCATTGGCGCTGCGAAGAGATGTTGCATCTCTTTGCATTTTCTTTCGCATCTACCATGGGGAGTGCTCTGAGGAATTGTTCGGATTAATCCCAGCCGCCAAATTTCACGAACGCACATCGCGGCCGAACTCCCGATACCATCTACACCATCTGGATGATTGGCGGTCCACCACTGTGCGATTTAGAAGATGTTTTTTTCCTCGCACGACTTCCTTGTGGAATCGATTACGATTTTTCCGGACCGATACGACTTAGGGACCTTCAAGAAAAGAGCTTACTCCTTTTTAAAAGGCCGGCAACGCATCTGCAATTCCCTCCCTGGTGTTGCAGTTGTTCATGGGCGGCGGTAGTCACTTACCATCAGGTGAGCCGCATGCTCGTTTGCCCCCTCTCCGATAAAAAAAAAATGTCACGCCTATGCCGGTAGTTGTTGAGAGCACTGAGCTCGAAGTTGTTGTCGAGTATGTTTACCTGGGTAAGTCCGACTAGGTAAGTCCAACTTCGACCGAGAGGTCAATCGACGGAGTCAACTCGGCTGGGCAGCGTTCGGGAAACTACGATACATCTTCTCGTTAGACATACCTCAAAACCTGAAAACGAAATCGTACACGCAGTACGTGTTGCCAGTGATGACTTACGAAACTGAGACGTGGTCCTTCACTGCTGGCCGTATGAGGAAGCTCAAGGCCGCTCAACGAACTAAGGAGAGGGCTATGCTCGGGGTTTCTCTGCGTGATAAACATAGTAATAAGGATATCCGCAGTAGAACCAGATTTCTAGCAGTGGGACGTATAAAGGCTGTAACGTTCTTTAACTTTATTAGAGATAAGTTTCGAAGAGACGACAATAACTAATATGACGAAGTAAATAATGCTATATCTAATTTAGTAAATTGGTTCTATGTTAATAATTTGAATTAATATGGCACTAAAACGAAATGTATGAAATTTATGACCCCAAATGTCAAACAATTTAATACTAATGTAAATTTAAATGGGGAGAAACTGAGTCTTGTAGATACCACCATTTTTTTCGGAATCGCATTAGATACCAAGCTTCAATGGTCCAAATTCCATATATCAAAATTAGCAAGCAGACTTAGTTCTGCAGCATATGCTGTAAAAAAGATTAGAAGTCTTACCAGTGTTGAAACAGCTCGACTAGTTTACTTTAGCTATTTCCATAGCATAATGCCGTATGGTATTTTGTGATGGGGACACACAGCTGACATTGAAATTATATTTGTTTTACAGAGGGCCATTAGAAAAATTTATGTTTTAAAGTCTGAAGAGTCGCTGCGACAAAAAATTAAGAAAATTATACTCCCTCCTTGTCCGAGATATTATTACAATGTAGTCTACGCTTTTCGTCGTCGTAGCCATCACAAGGTTCCAAGCTCCAACCACAAAAAAAAGGATGTGTTGTTTATGGATATAGTCTCTGTCAACATACCAACTCAACTTCATTACGTATTTTTGTGCGTCAAAGCCATCATTGTATTTATAATATTATTTCAAATAATGTATTATTCGATAGATATTGTAATGAAATCAAATAGTACTTTGTGTACAGTGCACGGTAGTGTAAGTGGACGACATTTTTATGTCAAAATAACAAGAATTAGCAGGATAAAAAACATCCGTAAGAAGCATGGCGCAGCGGAAGCGAGAGGAACATAACAGGTTAAACTGTTGAAATAAATTAACTAAAAATCAGGGAAAAAGCAGGTGAGTGAAAACATCACGTATCTTAAGGATAGCAGATTTTAAAAGAAATAATAAATAATAATAATAAATATTTTTATTTCAGTAACTTAGTCTATTACAAATATTAGTTGTGGGAACTCCCCTTTAGGCAAAACATCGCCTGTGTTAGGGAGAACCGCTCTTTTTACAATCAGTTACATAGAAAACTAAATTACAACGAATATACACTAAAACAAGCAAGTTTTAATATATTATTATTATAAGTTTACATATATTAGATTTATTTATTTATTTAATTTCCTTCTGCTCGTGTGTGTGTGTGTGTGTGTGTGTGTGTGTGTGTGTGTGTGTGTGTGTGTGTGTGTGTATGTGTGTATGTGTGTGTGTGTGTGTGTGTGTGTGTGTGTGTGTGTGTGTGTGTGTGTATGTTAGTTAGTTTTTAAGCATCAGTTCTGTCTCACTGTAACTTCTTGCTTTTAGCCAATTCAAAACCGTTTTCTTACAATCTTTTTTATTAAGAGGGAATATGTTAAGATACTTATTTATTTTATTGTAGATTGAGGCAGACTGCATATAGTACTGCCGTCTTGCAAAGTCTGATTTTACTGTGGGAACTAAGGCAACTTTATAGTTTCTTCTCCTGGTTAGCAACTTAGCATCAAAGGGAAGAGATTTGTGCATTCTAAGAACAATGTCCAATATGTATAGTTTCCTAACTGATAGAAGATTAGCTTCCCGGTAAAGATTTTCAGTGGGGTATCTATAAGGTTTTAGAAGCTTTACTTTTATCAGCAACCTTTGTGCTCGTTCCAGACATAGTAGAGAAGTTTTAGCAGCCGAGCCCCACACTGATATGCAGTATACCAGTATGGATTGAGCGAGTGCAACATATGTTTGAATAAGTAATTCTTTACTCGCAATGTGACGTAAAGTTTTAAAAGTCCAGATCAGCTTTCTCACTCTTTTCATGGTCAATTCTACATGCAGCTGCCAAGAAAGACGCTGGTCGACGAGAATCCCTAAGTATTTAGCATAAGCGACCTTATTTATTCCAGTGCACGAGCAGTCAGTATCAGACGGGTCACCACACTTGTGAATTTTTATGTTATAATTTGATGGGGGTTGAGTTGAAATGTTTTTACTGAAACAGATATATTGAGTCTTAGCTGCATTTAAGGTAAGGAGGCTTGTGTCCAACCAGGATGCTATCTTTGCCAGTGCGTTTTCTGCCGATATTTTTACTTCACACCAGGATTTGCCAGAGAACACGATAGCTGTATCATCTGCGTAAGAAAATACAGTACCATTGGATAGTTTTAGAAGACAGAGATTATTTATATACACCAGGAAAAGAGTTGGTCCCAGCACACTCCCCTGTGGGACACCGAATGTTAAAGTGGCTTCCTGGCTAGTGTGGTTGCCTATTCGAACACGCTGCTTTCGGTTAGTAAGGTAATCTTTGAGTAATTTGAGAGGAGTACCTCTCACCCCTACTTCCTCTAGTCTATTTAACAGGATGGGCACCTACACTGTGTCGAATGCCTTCTTTAGATCGAGCATTACTCCCAAACATTTGTTTCCAGAATCCACTTCTTTTACTACTAGAGTTGTAAGAGCCTGTACAGCATTTTCAGTCGATAAGCCTCGTTGAAAACCAAATTGATTTTTTGCTATGATGCTATATTTTGTCAAGAATTTTGTGAGTCTAATATTAATTAATTTTTCTAGAAGCTTAGACACTGATGAGAAAACAGAGATTGGTCGGTAGTTACAGGGGTCACTTTTGCTGCCATCCTTATATATAGGTGTTATTAAAGCTTGCTTGAGTGCAGTTGGAAAAATTCCCTGTTCGAAACACAAGTTGGCCATATGGGAAATAATTGGCGCAATTTCATTAAGAGCGAGTCTTAGAAAAGAAGTTGGGATATTATCCCATCCCGGGGAGCTACTTAGTTTCATAGTCTTAACAACTTCACATATTTCAGCACTATCAGTATCATATAGGACAAATGATGAAACTTGTTTTATGTTTGTGTTATGTTTCACTGTCGGAGAATTTAATATTTTAATTTTTTCTGCTAGGTCTTTTCCAATATTTGTAAAATAGGTGTTAGTGATATCTACCGATGCCTGTGGAGACGAAGTTGCATGCAGGAGTTCAAGGTTATGGGTTTTGGGGGATTTACGTTGCGTTATTCCGTTTATAGTATCCCATAACTTTTTAGGATTTTTTTGAGCTTTGGTCAGCTGGCCTCGATCATAGTTCCTTCTCAACTTTTTTAAAATACAACTGCAGTAGTTACGGTACCTTTTATATATTATTTTTAAAGTGTCATTATATGGGTCAAGTTTTAGCCTTCTTTGCATGTCATTTCTGTTTCTGATGCAGCGTAGCATACCTGGAGTAACCCAAGGTTTTAAGATCCTTAGTTCGCTGAGATGAAAGTAATAGTCGTATTTAATTTTAAGCTCTGTTGCAGTCTTTTTATTAAAAGTTCAGTTATTACATTAGGGTCAGTATATTGTAATAGATCAGGTAATTTCGTTGTTTTTAAAAATTCTAGGGCTTTGTCGTAGTTGATTTTAGTTATAGTTTTGTTATTTATTTTTGGTTTATCAGGGCAAGATATTTTTAGAAAGATCATACTGTGATCAGTGATAGTGGCATCGAGTACAGCAGTAGTCACATTTTGATGTGCGTAATCGAGTTTTAGAATAAAATGATCGAGGCAATTAGGTCCTCTCGTTGGAATGGAGTGACCTGGAAGGAAGCCCTGTGAAGCTAACATTTCCAGGTAATTGTGTCTATTACTGCGTTCATAGGGTTGTTCGTCATGTCTATAGATTAGATTTATATTAATGTCTCCAGTTATGATGATATTTTTAGTCCCTTTAATAAGTTCCAGGTGAGTACATAATGAGTTAATGAATTGCTCGGCTTTGCGATTAGAGGGTGAACGATAAATACCAAGAACTGTAAGTTGAGGTAAAGATATCTGCAGGCACGACGCATGTTTTAGATAGACTTCAGATACGTTAGCTTCCTGAGTGGATTTGACATAGGCGACTACTCCATCAGATTGATTTAGATGCTTAAATGTTTGAAAAGAATTATAACCTATTATCTGAGGGATGTGTTTATCAGGGTTCAATTTGCATTCACTAAGGATGATAAGATCAGAGTTGAGGTCAAGGGCGGATACGTTTACTTGAAAGTCATCAAAATTGGCATATATACCTCTAATATTTTGGGATATTATCGTAAAGTCTGTATTTTGTACTGTGATAATATTCTTCAGATTTCCAATTTTACATTCAAAATTAGAAAACGTGCCAGAATTATCTATTGCATTAATATTATTAAGAACGTGATTCATGTTTTGTTTTAAGAATTCTTAATTCGTTAGCAGTATATGGTAAAAAATAGATATTATCAGTATTATGTGTTACAGATTTCAGAATTGTATATGGTCTGAGACAATGAGTGTAAAAGTGTGTAGTAAGTTTTTTGACATTGTGTGTGTTTTTTGGTTTAAAAAAGTGTTTGTTTGTGAATGTGTAATGATTAAGATATTTGAAGTTGCTGTGTAGTAAATAAGTACAATTATTTTGCGTGAATGGTGTTTGTGTACGAGCAGTTACTAATATAAAATAACTTACAAGAGATGAAAACGATAACAGCCAGATGATTTTTGACTCTAGTCATTTCAACTGTAATAAGTTTTGCACCTGTTGTTGACTTATTACTAAGATTACTGGTGTGTTTTCACTCTTTCTAACATAGACCCGGCCATGAGCAGTCCAGCAGAATTTGTATTCATTCGATTTTACCAGGTCTCGTGCGAGGAAGTGGAGTCGGGCACCTTTGGCAGTCAACTGTTCGGAGATGTATATAGGTGTGTTCTCATTTTTGGTGTGTCCCAAGTGCTTCGCACAGAGTTTCTCTTTGTGCCTTATATTGAATGTCTTGGTGGATCTTAAGAAGTCTTTCTTTAACATAGTGGACGATAATTCCACAACAATTGGGCTATTGTTTTCACCTTTCTTGTTATTAACTCTGTAGATATCTCTTATATCTGCCTTCGTAATGGAATGGCCTACACTTTCCGATAGCTTCATTACCATATTTAACAATTCTTTCTCACTTTCATTGGCAACTTTCGGAGCATTTTTAATCTGTATATTTGATTTTCTATTTTCTCTCTGCAGGTCCTCAACTTTTTCTTCCAAAAAAGTTATGTATTCCCTATCTTTCTTGGCTTGAAGCTCAAATCCGTCTAACTTCTTTTTCAGCTCTTCGTTTTGGGCAGCTAGGAAAGCCATAGATTTTTCAATATTATTGTTAGTTTCCTTGATGTCTGCTAGGACTGGGGTAATTTTCTTAAATTGGTTTCCTTGAGCAGTTAACATTGTCGAAATCATGGTTTTAATTTCTTCTTTGAAGTCACTAAATTCGCAGTCCAGGTCGTGACTGCCTTTCCTTTTCAAATAAATTATACATAATAGTAAAAAAGGTGTACCATAAACAAATCAGGGGAGTATGAGAATAAGGATAGGTAAGAAATACATTTCCGGCGGATATATCGTAAAAAGCTACTCAACAAAACAAACTCAAAAAAAAATAACCGTTACCGTTACAACTTAAGTTGCTTCCGTAAAGTAAACTGCAAAATTCTTTATCATTATCAATAATTCAAATATTCGCACTCGCGCTTAGTTTTCTTGCTAAAATGGGGAAGAGGAAAAGTTCTGAAAATCCCGACAAAATTAGAAAGAAGATTAAGAAGCTAGAAAAGAAATTGAGGAAGAAAGAAAATCTTGAAGGCTCTAAAGAGAATACTCCTCCATTAGTGGATTTATCTGTGCCTAATGTAACAACTGCAGAGTCATTAGAGGGAAATACAATCGAAGAAATTCAGATGGAAGGTCAAACAAACGCTTCAGGTGAGTTCTTCATAAGAGACATTAAAAATACACAAAGACATAAATAGAAAATACTGCTAGAATATAGTAAATGCCAGTTATCTGTTCCGAGGTCTAAGGACTATTAATTACGCATCAGTGAGGATAGCTATGTCAAATCTTATCCCTTAGAGCTATAACCTTGAGAATAGACAGGGAAATAAATCTTTTAGAGCTATCACATTTGAGGATAGACAAAGATTTTATAGTGCTATCACATAGATAGGCATGAATCATGGTACTTTCCTTTATATGTGACATAAAGTACAAATAGAAGAACATAATATAAGCCCTAACAATACTGCTAGGATAAAGGAAATAGCAGGTGTCTGTTCAGATTACATACTATAAGTGAGGATAAACATGTCATATCCTTTCCCTTAGAGCTATCACTTGAGGTTAGACAGGGAAATAATTAAATCCTTTAGAGCTATCACATTGAGGATAGACAAGGGTTTTTATAGCGCTATCATATTGAACAAATCATTGATATCAAACTTGGTAATATAATAAACAATATTTATATAAATATAAATTTCAGAGAATGATGACATCCCAGAGGAGCTTTTGTTAGCCTTGGGACCAGAAGGAGAAGAATCAAAAGAAGTGGGAGAGCCAATAAACATGCAGTTAGCAACAAGATGGACGAAAATTATGATGGAAGGATTGGGGAAAGAACCTCGTGATAAAATATTAAACAAGTTCTTAACTCCGTCCAACTTCAAAGCTGTTATAGCTCCTCAAATGAATCCAGAGATAAAGGCATCATTGTCAGAAATACTAATTAAGAGAGATAAACGTTTGGTAAATAGACAAAATATGACGGGAAAAATAACGACAGGAATAGGGTTGGTACTGACAAATATCATCAAAGGGAATATAAATACAAGAGATATAGTGGAACAATTAAGTGACACTGCAAAGATAGCAGCAGAAATACTCTACGAAGACTCGGCTGCAAGAAGATATTTTGCATTGTCAGAGGCAACCATAGTACTGAAAGAAGCATTGAAGAATGCAAAGACAGATGAATTGTTATTTGGAAAGGACTGTCCCGAGAACATCAAAACAGCACAGACCGTCCAAAGAACAGGAGCTCAGATAAAAGCGGTAGAGAAGAAAAAAACAGTCCCAAAAAAGGGAAACTGGAAGAGCCCACTGCAAGTTCAACATCTCAATCGCAGTGGGCAGAATTATCGAGTACAACCCAACAAACAGAAATATCGTCCCAGTCAGCCACTACGGAGAAGGACTCAACACACGGGAGCCCCACCAGCTCAGACAAGGAGGAACTACCGTCGTTAGAGGTAGGTACTGGGAAGTTAAAACAATGTCTAAGTAAATGGTTAGATATTACAAATGACCCAGTCTTAATAAACTGGATAAAGGGTTATAAAATACCCTTTATTCAAATACCAAATTTATATGAGGCACCTACCCAATGCTGGTCTGGAAAGGAAAGAATTATAATATACACAGAAATCCAGAAATTATTAGAAATAGGTGCAGTTTCAGAATGTTTGTTTTGTGAAGGGCAGTTTGTATCCCCAATATTTGTTATTCCAAAACAGAATGGAAATTATAGGTTTATTTTAAATTTAAAGAAATTAAATGAATACATTGAGACTTCTCATTTTAAATTAGAGAATATTAGAACAGCTTGTGAATTAATTTCCAAAAATTGTTTCATGGCAAAAATTGACCTTAAAGATGCCTATTTCAGTATAGCCCTTTCAGAAGATTCAAAGAAATTCCTAAGATTTAGATTTGAGGAAAATTTGTACCAATTTAACTGTTTACCATTTGGTATTTGCTCTTCTCCCTTTGTGTTCACCAAACAAATGAAACCAATTTGTACCTATCTTAGAAGTAAAGATATCATTTTATCATGTTATTTAGATGATAGCATATACTTTAACTCCAGTCAGTTAAATTGTAGAGAGAATGTTAAACTAGCATGTAGATTATTCAAAAAATTGGGATTCTTAGTAAATTTTGATAAAAGCATTTTAACTCCAAAACAGACCTGTAAATATTTAGGTATGATTCTAGATTCAAGAGATCTATCTCTATCTGTTCCAAAAGAAAAACAATTGGCCATATTGGAAAATAAAATGGTAATAATTAAAATATTGGTAAATCCAATTGGGCATACCTTAAGCGCATTAAAAAAATTACGTATAACATGATTATACGGTATTATTAAAGTAGGTTAAATACATTTCGACAGCACTATCGGCTTCAACACCCTCGAAAACCATGAAAATGACACCCATGATGAATAAATTGGTACCTAATTCAGCCGCCATCTTGGATTTACATTTCGACATGTAATAGTCATACATTTCGACAACCCTATCGGTTTCGACACCCTCGAAAAGCATGAAAATGTCACCCATGACAAAAAAATTATACTACTTACTTTTAGTACGTACTACTATTATTTATTCTGTGCTTTTAAATATTGTAATAAAAAAATCTCTTATTATTATTATAATCAAGTATTTAAGAAATTTGGTTATTCGAATATTGTGTATTTGTACAGCGATCTTTTTGAGCCGCTGAAAACAACCGAAACAATGTCCACTCACGACGGCGACTGAAGCCGAACTAAAGTAACTAAACTTAATACAAAGGTACTCTGTGAACTAAACTACTCTGTGGCTGTAGATCCCCATTTACAGAAACAATTTATATACGAGGCAACGAAATCAACGAAAATTTCGCCATTTTGGAGCCGAAAAAAATTAATTATAGCTAAACAAAACAAAATTACACTGCCATTTACATTCAGTGGCTTCCCACATGATAGATGAAGAGATTAAAAAATAGATTGAGTTAAACAATTGATATTTTCAAAAGTTATAGTGTTTACAAGCCACAGGGACATGATAAATCCACACCATAAGCCACTAAAACCCTTTTTTTATTTAAAAATAGCAATTAATCGATTTAAAAAAAATATTAATAAGTTCAACAATCATTTATCTTTCTAACAATGTGCTTTTTATATCATTTATATATATAATATGATTGCTAGATACGATTTTATTCGATAAAATGTTGGAATTTTAATTTTTAGGCGATAGTAGAACATTACCTTGCGCTTTCGCTTAAGGTATGCAATATTAGAGATTTTGAAAGGAAAAGCCATTGTAAGATTAGGGAATTTTCACAATTATTAGGTAGGTAACATCATTTTGTCCAGTTGTACCCTATGGTTGGGTTTATACAAAGTTATTAGAGAGAGAGAGAAATTTCTTGCATTATTAAAATGTTATGTCAATTACGACGAACGAATGTCTATTACAAATCATATCCATCCAGAGTTAGAATGGTGGAAGTCAAATATCCACAAGCATAATTATATTAAACAGCAAAAATTTTGTATCGAGATCCATACGGATGCCTCAAAAACAGGCTGGGGTGCAGTGAAGGGATTGGAAAGAACTTCGGGATCTTGGTCGACTAGCGAAATGAAATGTCATATAAATTATTTGGAATTAAAAGCAGCATTTTTAGGCCTGCAATGTTTTGCCAAAAATTATAGTAATTGTGAGATCTTGTTAAGAGTTGATAACACAACAGCAATAGCATACATAAGCAAGATGGGGGGAGTACAGTATATTCATTTAAACAATATTACAAGACAGCTCTGGCAATGGTGTGAGGTAAGAAATATATGGGTCTATGCCTCATATATCAATACTAAAGACAATGTTGAGGCAGACTCAGAGTCAAGGAAAATAAACATAGAATGGGAATTATCCCAACAGGCTTTTAACAGGATTGTTGAAAAATTTGGTTACCCTGAAATTGACCTATTTGCATCTAGAATTAATAATAAATGCAAAAATTTTGTATCATGGAAGAGGGATCCAGAAGCCATAGCAGTAGATGCATTTACCTTAAAATGGGAAAGATATTTTTTTTATGCTTTTCCACCATTCTCCCTAGTTCTTAAATGTTTAGATAAAATTAAAAAAGATAAAGCGACAGGAATTGTAGTATTCCCTTATTGGCCTTCTCAACCATGGTTCCCATTGTTAAAAGGCCTCTTGGTGAATGAATTGTTGTTATTTAATCCCAGTAGTATGTTATTATCATCTCCTTACAGGAAGTCTCATCCTCTCCATCGGCAGCTTACCCTGGCAGCAGGGCTGTTGTCAGCGAAGCATACATAAGACGTGGAACCCCAACTTCAGCTCTTCAGATCATGTTAAATTCACTCTCGGGAAATACCATGAAGCAATACGACTCAACCCTAAGATTATGGTGGGAATATTGCAGGACCCTTGATATAGATCCATACCAAGCTTCAGTCCCCTTTATCCTTAAATTTTTAAGTGAACGTTTTGATGCGGGAGCATCATATGGTACATTAAATACAGCAAGATCGGCCTTATCCCTTTTAATTGGTCCAAAAGTGGGGTGTGATGATAGGTTAAAGCGATTCTTTAAGGGAGTATTCAGGTTGAACCCCCCAATACCAAAATATAATGTTACATGGGATCCGGGCTCAGTGCTAGATTATTTAGCACTACAGTATCCAAATGAGTCGATTGATATTGAATTATTAACCAAAAAATTAGTCACTATATTAGCACTTACAACAGGTCACAGGGTACAAACCTTATCACATATTAAGATACAAAATATTAAAATTAATTCCCTTGGGGTACAGATTAAAATACCGGATTTAATAAAAACTTCAAATAAAAATATACTTCAGCCGATTTTACATCTAAAAAATTATACATGTAAATTAGAAATATGCCCAGTGAATACATTAAAATCATAAATTAAGAGAACAGAACAATTCAGACACAATACTGAACAATTACTCTTAACATTTAAGAAACCACATCGAGCGGCTTCATCGCAGGCTTTAAGCCGATGGATTAAATCAACTCTGAGTAAGGCAGGAATAGATATGTCTATTTTTACAGCACACAGCACTAGACATGCTTCGACCTCCGCTGCAAACCGGGCAGGTTTAAATATGGATCTCATAAGGAAGACAGTGGGTTGGTCAAAAAACTCTGAAACCTTTGCAAGGTTTTACAATAGACCTCTTTCAGAAGATCCATTATTGTTCAGTAGTACCGTTTGTAACACATCACATGTTAATTGATTTGATTAATTAAGAATAGAACAAATTAGTAAATAAAGATTGTAGCAGAATTACCTTAATTGTTTTAAATACACATTGTTTTAAAATTGCATAATAGTACTTTCATTCACAACCCAGTCTTTAAACATCTACATTGTAATAATATCTCGGACAAGGAGGAAGTATAATTAGGTAATTAAACGAACTTACCTTAAGTGAAGTTCAATCACAATTATACGAAGCTCCTTGTCCGAGACTATACTCCCACCCGTCCCTTAAAACCCATAAGCAAGGGTTGTTCATGAAAGGGCTTTAAACTAATGAAGTTGACTTGGTATGTTGACAGAGACTATATCCATAAACAACACATCCTTTTTTTTGTGGTTGGAGCTTGGAACCTTGTGATGGCTACGACGACGAAAAGCGTAGACTACATTGTAATAATATCTCGGACAAGGAGCTTCGTATAATTGTGATTGAACTTCACTTAAGGTAAGTTCGTTTAATCACCTAATTAATATATTAACTTTGGCCTCTCAAGAAACTTATGAAAATATAATGTACGTGCACAAAAATAAAAGTTGTTGTACAATAATTAAAAATTAAAAATTTTGTACTGCCGACTTCAATATAAATTATTAATATTAACTCAAAAACCATTGGTCTGACCTTGAATGAAATCGGTTTACCCAGTACAAAGTTATGAGGTAACACACATAAAAAAAAACATACAGTCGAATTGAGTACCGTCTCCTTTTTGGAAGTCGGCGGAAAATAAGTGATATTCATTCTGTAAATACTAGGAACAGACACAAGCTAGTACCAGTTACTCGACTCCATCGAGTCTGTAATTATTTCTTGGGGCGATGTATACGCTTTTACAACAAAATTCCAGAAAATACACAAAATTTAACCTGCTCAAAGTTCAAAAACTTTATTAAACTAAATTTGTATAAAAATGGTTATTATAATATTAAAGAATTTATGGATGATAATAACCCCTAGAAATGAGGTGATCGCTACCAAGCTATTTCATATTTGTTGTGTTGTTAATTTGTTTAATATACATGATTGTAAGCTGTTATTAAAAAAAAGTCCCGCTAGGTTTCTTGCAGGTTCTTCCCAGGACAGAGGTATTTTTTTCGAACCAGTGGTAATTAAACAAAAGAGTGACTTTCAATAAGTATTATTTATAATCTATATTGAATAAAAAAGTTTCTGTTTCTTTTTTAAAATCAAAATATAGTTACAATATTTTTATACTACAAGAGAGGGTAATGAACAAGAGATTCTAAGTGGTTGGTCAGACAGGCAGCGTGGTGCAATTTACAACATGGGCACGGGAACACGCACTACGTAATGAGGTCTAATATTCTTCCGTTCACCAGATTTTACTAGTTGGGACTGAGGTGATTTTTTTTTGTTTCAGATGTAAAATGTTTCACTTCTTTTCTAAGGGGCGCCGCACAGCTGACAAATGAAATCGTGTATGTCCTCTTTATCCAAAGCCAGAGCCCTGGCTTCTCTAAAGTTAAGATAACCAATTGATATGCAATTGCGTGTAAATTGCTTATCAAACTATAAATAAAGAGCATTTATTTGTTTTGAAACATACTTACACAATATTTAAAAATACATAACGCACCTTCGCATGCCCACTGTTGTAGTCTGAGGCTTTTACAAGCTTTTAATTACATCTAGTGGGAGCCATCCTACACTTCTCTAACCGGTACGAGGCTGCCACAGGCGCGGGTTGAGCAAAATGTCGCGCTAGTCGTTATTTGTGCGGTTTTTAGGAGCTATCTACTTTTTATTTAAAAGATATATCAACAAATAAAAAACACATTATATTTCTACATAATCTTGATTTCATAAGAGCTGTATCCAATTTTTTTTAAAGGAATAAATATTAATATAATCTCCTTACAACGAAACCACATAAATGTGAAATTATTATTGATAACATGCATCTCCTCGTAAAGTAAGTATTATTTTATTTTGCGATTTACACCAATGGATAGGCAATTTATTAATGAACATTTCTATAGTAAAATTTTTTTCAAAAGACCAAAATTTGATTTTATTAAGAAATTATTTTAAAATCTGGGCGTATTCACTGCCCACGGGCTTGCTGGATCATTGAGCGTTGAGCTCTCGAACGTGGAGCCTGTGTCGTTCGTTAGAGCACACGCTCACGATCTTATCAGTCGATAATATTATTACTTATTAGGTTATTTTATAGGTAGTATTATTTGTTTGTTTTGGGTATAATTTTTCGTATTAGTTATACATATATTTGTTGTGTTTTTTACTGCGCGATGAAGCTTTTTGCGTGTATTTTCTTTGAAGTAAATGCAAATAAAAAAATGAAGCACCATTAGCATGTAAGGTTCGAATCCATAATTAACATTTCGACAAATATTATAATTTACACTATAAAAGGCTAATTCAATATTATCAGTATAGTATACAGTTAAAAATAATCGTAGTAACCAACTACAATATTTTCTCAGGTGTAGTACTGCCTCGTTGGTCTAGTGGTTGTAGTAGTGCGACTGCTGATCATGAGTTCCCGGGTTCGAATCCTGGGTCGGTTATGAGTTTTTTGTTCTAAGTTATAATTATAATTAGTATTACTAAGTTATAGTTTTTTGCTAAAATATAGTATATTATTCATTGCTTGTTTTTTCTTCTTTTTCAAAAAATAATTGAGTAAATAAGGTGTTCTATACTTATAATTCGGTAAAAAGTATGTAAGTAGGTACTAATATACCTACTTTTTACTATAAACTAAAAATTTTTAAAACTAAATTTAACTAAAAAGACTAAGCTGACCATTTATTTTTTAACTCAAAACAGGACATGGGTTTATTTATACTCTAAAAAGTATAACTTTATACAATAAATTAAAAAATAATGTTGCATTTAAAAATAGGTAATTATTAAATGCAACATTTTTTAAAATTATGAATTACATTTGTCAGAGGATTAAATTTGCTTTAATAAAGTTGGTGATGATTTTAAATAAGAATAAAATTCTGCTCAATTTTTTTTTATTGTTATCTTTCAACATCGCCTTTAGAACTGGAACCGTAAGTGTTTCTTTCAGACGTCCACAATTTATTCAAAATAAAAAAAATACTCTTTCTATCGGAGCATTTGTACCAGGTAGACATAAAATATATTCGATTAAAAAAATTATGTTGAAGATTGTTGGCTTTGAATACTTCCATCCAAAGAGTTACGGGACAATTTTGTGTCCCGGAGCTTTATTTGGGGACAACGGGACGTATGGTCACTTTACCTATAACCCGGCGACGGCTCCGTGGCGCAGTGGCTTAGCAATCAGTTGTTGCGCTGGGGGCCGCGGGTTCGAATCCCGCACGGAACAAATATTTGTAAGGCCTACAAATAATCGTTCCGGGTCTGGATGTTTGTCCTTGTGCAATTTATGTTTGTAAACTGCCTCCACGACTCTTATTATATATTACTCTCACTCTGCGAAACATCCTATTTATTTGTTTATTCTTTATTGCACCAAATATTTGTACAAAAGGCGAGCTATCTATCTATTTACCTATAGTGAGTAGGTATCTTTTAAACTCACAATTTTCAATGCTTCATTTTTAATATATAATTAATTATAAAATTTCATAATTAGATAATATATGAGAATACATAATTCTAATATAATGCAACTAATATACCGAATAAAAAAATTAAAATACATTTATCGTTGTACGCTGTGTGTATTTCCATAAAATAGTTTATTGATGTTGAAAAATACGTCCGTACAGTAGGTGGCATTGAGTTATACAAAACTATGGTAGGTGGCGTCTTACATATTATTTTTTACGCGATCCTATATTGTAGGGAGTTGGCGCGGCCGGCACACAAACGCTCAAGGTCGTTCGCATGGAGTAGCCCCTTAAGAACATTTCTTATCTATCAGTTATCGGTTCTTCGAGATATATGACGAGCCATTTGCCACTTCAGCTTACTGATCGGCTATGAAGGTTTCTCTGGTTGTACTGCGAATTCCTCATATATGGTCTATAAATAAGTTATATGTAGTTTTCCCATCTAGTCTGGTTCTGTATCCATGTGCAATTTAAAAATTTCTATCAATTCTTGTTGAGTGAGAAACACCCGTAGTACAAAATAACCTTTCTTTATACTATTCAGACTATTCGTAACAGAGACATTATAAAGAAATAAAAGTAACAAATTAGTACGTAAGAGCTATGATGGGTATAATAATCAGCACAGTATAACAGACGTGCTTTATCTTTTGTTTAATTCTTGCCATCGTATAAAATAATGATTTGTAATCCACACAAAAACTTATTATTTATAGTGATTTTTATAAAAACCATTTGTGAGATTTCAGCAGTAATGTTTTGGTTAGGACGCGCGAACAATTTGAGTCCGATCCAAAACAGGCGACCGAGCGACCAAATTCCCAGCCAAGAGCATTTTATAACTGCTATATAGTTCCAGTAAACACAGCTCCAGTTGGAAGTCGCAATTAATTATATTTTATCTTGACCGCTTTTGTCGTAAACAGGAATCAAATTGTTCGTCTGCATCTAATAAAAACTAAATGCGCAGCATTTTATATTTTCCTTATCTCTTTCTCTATCTGTTACTTTTTAGGAACCGAAAAATATCTGGGCAGCAAGAAATTAGGCAACGGAGAGAGACTACTGCAGCTCGGATTGATTACACTTATGAAATATATACGATATAATCTCGTGTATCCCCTGTTTCCTCCTTCAAAACTAGATTCATTTTTTCTCAAAATCCAATAAATAACAGCTATCCGCTGCGGCATTGCACTGGTGACTTCTGTATCTTGATAACGTAGTTTCGTAGGGGGCGCCAATTGGGTCCAATTATTGTGAATCTAAAATATTCTCGAACCAACTTAATCAAAGACACAAAATTTCATCCAATTCGTTCCAGTCGTTTAATTCTGAGTATAAGGTACGCAACCCTCATTGACACACTCCCAATCTTTACAACTTTGTTAACGAGAGACTTGTGGACGATAAATCCGACACCTCCTTGGGACAGATGGTCGCCCTCCCGGTGATA
Organism: Parnassius glacialis; assembly: GCA_033319125.1. Taxonomy (NCBI): domain Eukaryota; kingdom Metazoa; phylum Arthropoda; class Insecta; order Lepidoptera; family Papilionidae; genus Parnassius; species Parnassius glacialis. The sequence goes on along the minus strand of JAVANC010000005.1, from coordinate 2,899,125 downwards.
GAACATGTTACTGGATTCGAGAATTACCGTGTCCTCCCCCACCCTCTCTTCGGACCTCAGATAATCCTATAATATTCCAGCGCAACTTGTATATCTCTTCTTCCAGCTCCAGGTTATTATACAGTCGGCGAAGCGGCGTTTCGCCGACAGCAGAATCGTTGCACTCAATAGCTCGTATGTACTCGTAGGAGTCGACCTTGTTTGTCTTTGTTATATTCAAACATCAATATATGCAATAATTGACAAACTTCTTTTAAATATGTATTCGAAGTAACTTATTTTTAAATATGAACAGAATATTATATTAACATATTTTACATGGTAAAGCCACGCTGCAGCTATGCTATGCTAGCTTTATAGCTGCAGCTCAAATGAGTTACCTCGACCGCGGTAGGACCAAACTCTCACAGAATTCCACCGTGAAACAGCAGCTACATCAAACGATTACCCTTTTTACTGGTAACAAGGTTCCATACAATCACCTTGCAAAACGCAACAGCGTTTACCTATAAGTTTACGCTCATATTCTGTAAGAGCATGGTTTTTCGTTGCACGAATCTACGACAACGTCCCTCGGCCGGGGGTGGAGCCGTACCATTTGTGATACAACCATAATGTACCTGCAGCGTAGCTCTACCACGTTTAAAATTTAGTAGGCTCAAATTTTAGTAATAATTTCATTGATTTAATTAGTAACCATTTTATAATAAAATCTATCCTCACATTAGGAAATTCTCTTGTAACGTGAAGGTGATTACATTTTACATACATAAGTACGTAGACAAACATCCAGACCCAGACTAATAAATTATTTATAGGCCATACAAATATAATATTTTAGGAGAGAAATGGATAGTACATAACACTGATATTTTGTATAGAAGATAGGATAAACGAGCGTGCGGCTCGTGTGTTGAATGTCGACCGTCGCCAATCATAGCATGCACTTACATTTTAAAATTAAATATTATTTATTCGTAAAGCTACAATGATACGTTTTTATGGAAGAGCAGAAACATCTAAAAGATGACACGTCGTTACAAGGCGTGATATTAGCAAATGGCGGAGAAAATATGAGAGATTTCACCGGAGAAAAGATTTTTAGCAATAGATTCGAACCAATAAGGTTCGAATTTTGTAACGCCGACGAGATTCTCAGACGCTTAGTTTGGAATAAATTATAGAAGCGCAGTCTGCTGACTTTAGATTGTGGAATTTTTTACAATGCCACATCTTACGAGAATATTATTATATAAAGAATAGTTTTCATATTTTTTAAAGAATAAAGGTGACTAATAAGCATATAGTCCATATTACACACACTTACTATCAGGTGGACCTAATAGTAAGTGGCAATTTTATACGTGGCAGAGTCATGATGCAACTATATTAGTAATATAGTTGTAGCACGAATGGGTCGGCTGGATCAGGGAAGGACTACGCTCTTACAGAATGCCAGCGTTAAATGGCAGCTTAATACTGCTGTGTTTCGTATGGTGAGTGTAGAGGTCCGTAAACCCATCTTACTGGAAAAGAGGCATTAAATCTTAGTCCTCACGGGTGACAACACATCTGCGTTTTGATTGGCATACGAGGATAGTTGTAAATGTCTATGGCCACAGCAACCACTTACCATCAGGTGGACTTTGTGCTCGTTTGTCACCCTATCCTATAAAAAAGTGGACGCTGTGGCCCATAGACATACTACATTCTACAGACTACATTTATCCTCAGTTACGAATCAAAATGCAGATGCGTTATCACCCAGGGGACTAAAATAGATTGCCTCGTTTCCAGCAAAAAGGGCATCCGGTTCTCTACACTTACCATAAGAAACACAGCAAAATTGACCTGCTATTTAACGCTGGTATTCTGTGAGAGCGTGGTGCTGTCCCGGTTGAGACGATCCCTTCGTACTGCAATGGTAATATAGTTGCTGATATAGGTGCAGCGTGGCTCTACCACGTATAAATCACCAGCCAGTGCCAATAGGTACAGTTGTAGTCAAGCACTGGTTCATAATAAGAAAAAACCTGCCTCGTTAGTCTAGCCATCGTAAGCGCAATTTCTGATCATGTGGTCCCGGATTTTAAACTCGTGTGGGGCATAAAAATGTATTGGGTTTTCCTGTCCAAAAAATTCTCAAAAGCAAATTCGGGAAGTTGGCGATATTCCACCTCCTCCTTGAAAAGCAGGTAAGCCGTTGGTCCTTCGTCAGATATTTCTTTAGTCATGTGAATAGAGAGTGCATTTGTGCTTGCGTACATACTCGTGCACTATGATCCTGTCCTGAGCAGATAGCTAGTCTTTGTTTATGCTGGCCGCCTGACCAAATTTCCGCCTAGAAGGCGGACATCATTAATTTAATTTCATTTATTTTACCAAGCGGTAGGACTTTTGTGTCTGGTTCAGTGCATATTTCTGTTACCAAGCAACAGCTATCGCATTGACGCCAGATGTTAAATGTCGAGATTGGCGATGGGCAGACGGGTTCAAAGATGCAAGATATCTGGTCCGGAAATAGTCAATCCGGCTGCTAGTGATGCGATGAATGCTGCGTAATCATTAAGGCAAGGCAAATTAAACTTGAGAGACCCTCGTCCAGCTGTGTGCTGATGATGAAGAAAAAGTATTACATCCATTTTACATAATATCTAAAGCCAAAGAAAGTAGTTCTATATTCTCTTAAATAGGTTATAACTTTTTTAGATAACACCATCCAGAACATACAACAACGTGATTATGTTACTTATGTGATAATAAATTAGATATTAACTAATAGATAAAACAAATAAAATCTTCTTAAAATATGGTTGTGATCTCAGCATAATTACGTTTGTTTATTTGTAACGGATTGTTATTTATTTATTTGAGGTTTAAGAAATTTATTTCCCAAAAGAGTATACACTCACTTAATGAGAAACATAAAAAAGAAAATAAAAAAGAAAATGTGCTTTGAGTAGGCATAACATATCTGTGGACTTACATTAAACATTAAATATGATTATAAAATCTTGCACAAAATATAAAAAAGACATAGGGTAATATAAGAATATTTCATAGGCGCTTACTATTAAAAATACAAGCAAGAAACAAAGCGCAGTCGAATTCCCAGTACAATAACCCGTTAGGTCACGCAAAATAAGATTAACTAGATGTGATAAGAAATTTGTAACTGCTCGTAAAAAAAAAATAATTGTGTATTACTACTTAGGTATAATGTGATAAGCTATTAATTATTGTAGTATATGTGGGATACATTAATTATGTTTTAAAATGAGTATGTATTTGTTTAAGTGTAAATATATTATCTATTTCAATATTTTGTAATGTTCATTTTTTGTTAGTTTTGTGTAAGTTGTATTAATATTGTATACATTTAACTATTTTTTGTGCTACTGGACCCAATATTGTTGTAATTTGGTGTGAATATATATGCTTATTTACAAATAGTTCACTGTTCCATTATGAAAATTCTATATATAATATTTTAATAGATTTTGTTTCTGATGTAAAATTTTGTGGAGGACAGAGTGCAGAGTTGGCACGTGGAATGTTAGAGGAGGCATGAGAGATAAGACGAATGAGTTGATCGAAATAATGAAAGAAAGAGAATTAGATGTCGTGTGTATGTCGGAGACCAAACGGAAGGGCAGTGGTACTGAAGAGCTCCCTGGCGGTGCGTTAGCTCTATGATCCGGAGTCCCGGAGAGCGAGAGCGCCCGCCAGGGAGTGGGGGTGCTGCTGTCGTCTCAGTTGGTCGATGTTATGACTGAATATAAGGTTGTGAACTCAAGACTTCTCTGGGTTCGCTTTAAATTGGGACTGACGAAGTTATTCCTTTTGGCTGTTTATGCGCCGGTAGCTTCGTCGTCCAGGGCTGAGCTGGAGGAGTTTTGGGAGAATGTAAGAGAAGTTCTAGATTTGGCTAGGGGAAACGAAAGAATTGTTGTATGTGGTGATTTGAATGGATGGGTTGGTACCGCTCGACCAGGGTACGAGTCGGTGCTTGGAAAGTTTGGCGATAAAAGGGTTAATGATGCTGGCAAGCTTATACTGGCGGTATGCAAGGAAAAGGGTCTTCTTGTGACAAACACTATGTTTAATCACAAGAAGATCCATATGTATACTAGAGAAAGTAAGAATGAGAGAAGTATGATCGATTTGTTCCTGGTGGATGACAGACTGCGAAAACAGTTGATGGATACGCGAGTGTTCAGGGGTGCTGACCTGGGAACGGATCACTATCTAGTGATTACTAGATTTAGGGGTCTGTTCGCGGGTTGGCGCTACCGGACGGCAGTGACAGAACCACAGTCGGTCTGTCGCATCCGAAGCTGGAAGCTTCAGGAAGCGGATACTAGGGACAAATATCATGCGAGGGTAGCCGAAAAGCTTGACAACATCGATGGCAGAAAAGAATGTGTTGAAAGAACTTGGCAGAACCTTAGGGATGGAATGGTAAGTGCAGCGGAAGAAGTGTGTGGAACGATTAAAAGAGGCAGTAGTAAAAGAAGAGATGCATGGTGGAATGATGAAGTGAAAGAAGCTGTTAAGAAGAAGAAGAAAGCATGGTTAGACTACTTGGCCTCTAGTAATGATAAGGATATGAGAGAGAATATGAAAGAAAGATATAAGCTGCAGAAAGTTCACACGAAAGCATTGATTGAGGAAGTGCGTGAAAGGTGTAGAATGGAAGCGGACGAAAGGTTGTCGCACAACTTTAAGGAGAACTACAAACTCTTCTGGAAAGAGGTTGGAAGGACCCGAAGTGGTGCGACGGCCTTAAGAATGAACAAAGTGCTTTCGGGAACTAATGACGTCCTCTCAGAAAAATCGGACGTCATGCAGCGATGGAGCGAATTTTATAGAGAAATGTATGCGTGTGATGATCTTAGTGAAGGATCCGGGGATGACGTCGAGACTGGTACGCCAGACCCGGACCTCGATGACACTGAGGTCATCAGTATGAAAGAGATTGAACGTGCGATTCGAAGTTTGAAATGTGGTAAGGCTGCGGGACTAGACAGAGTTACTGCTGAAATGGTCAAGTATGGTGGGCCTCGCGTCTGGGACAGCTTTCATCTGCTGTGCAATTTGTGCTGGCGGACGGGGGATGTCCCGGATGATTGGCGATCCGCAGTCATTGTGCCTTTATATAAAGGTAAAGGTTCACATTTTGACTGCGGGTGCTATCGGGCGATCAGCTTGACCAGTTTAGCAAGTAAAGTTTATTCGAAGGTTTTGACACGTAGGATGCAAGAGAAATCGGAAAGATTTCTATGGGAGGCACAATGCGGATTTAGACCTGGAAGAGGATGCACGGATCAAATGTTTTCTCTCCGCATGATCACGGAAAAGCTTCTGGCTGCTAACCAGAAGATTTTCTGTGCTTTTGTGGATCTTGAGAAAGCATTTGATAAGGTTGTAAGGAAGAAAATGTGGGAACTGTTGCCGGGGTATGGTGTGGATGGTCGATTGCTAAGGGCTGTGCAGTCACTTTACTGTGACTGTAAAGCCTGTGTGCGGGTAGGGCATGACCTGTCACCCATGTTTAGCGTCCAAACGGGCGTAAAACAGGGTTGTGTCATGTCTTCCTGGCTGTTCATACTGTATCTCGACAGCTGTTTACAGAAACTGAAAGATAGCTGTTTGGGTGTGAAATTGGGTGACATTAAAGTAAATTGTCTGCTGTATGCTGATGATGCAGTGCTTATTGCACCATCAGAGGCAGAACTGCAGGCATTAGTCACGTGTATGAAAGAGGAATGTGAAATTAAAGGTCTCCGCTTGAATGCTAATAAAACTATGGTTCTGGTATTTGAAAGGGACGAAGAGAGAACGAAGTGTGAAATATGGGTAAATCAGGAATGTCTAGAACAGGTAAATGAAATTGTATACTTGGGGAGTGCTTTTAGCCGGGATGGAAGATGTGATTTAGATGTGGACAGGCGTGTCGCTGCCGGGAACAAAGTCAATAGTGCCCTGACTGCGTTAGTCAAAAGGCAAGGCGTAGTGAAGAGTGCACGCCTTGCAATACATAACGCAGTGTTGGTACCGACTTTGTTATATGGCAGCGAAACCTGGGTATGCCAGAAGAAGCATAAAAGCAAGTTGAATGCAGTGGAGATGCGATCTCTTCGTAAAATGTGCGGCGTCACCATGGCTGACCGAAAGCGAAACGAAGAGATTCGCAATATGGCAGGTTTGAAAGATGACCTTATCACAAAAATTGATAAGGGCGTGCTTCGATGGTTTGGGCACGTTGAGCGAATGAGTGAAGACCGAATGGTGAAGAAAATATATAGCGCGAAAGTTAATATTAAAAGGTGTCGAGGTAGACCGAGACTAACTTTCGAAGACCATGTGAGCAAATTGCTCGAAGAGGGGAGGGTCAAGAGTACTCGGATACCTAGACGTGCATGTATGAAGAAGATGATGAATCTGAAAGAAGCGAAAGAGGTATGTAAGGATCGTGACACTTGGCGATCTGTTCTCTCTGGCTACCCCGTCAGGGATTGTGCGTGACGATAAGTAAGTAAGTAAGTATGTAAAATTTTAATTGTCGCTTATATGTAAAAATGGTCTTAGATTCTGTTATATCTTTTGGCAGTTTATTATAAAGTTTTGCACCCTCATACAATATGTTTCTTTTACCGTAAGTTGTACGTAGAACGTATTAGCTAATATTATTTGCACTTCTAAGCATACTATCATGCAATTGTTGTTTTTTAGTGAAAGTTATTTGGCTGCGCACATTTTTGTGTAATATTTTACGTATATGCAAGCAGGTAAAATACGTATATGTCTGATTAATGTTCATAATTTTAGTTTCATCATATAATTTTTTGTGTGTGTTAAGAAATCATAATTAAATAATACTTTTACTAATTTGTTTTGCGCAATTTAAACGGATGCTAAGTTAGTTTTCGTTGCTGAGCCCATACTTCAATCAGATAATCTATGTGTGGCTTTACCAGAGTATTATATACTGTATATCGCACTTGACGTGGTAAGACTTTAACAAAGCTACGAATGGTCCCAGTTAGTGAAGTTAGTTTATTTTTAATCTTATTAAAATGTGGCTTCCAAGTCAGTTGACTATCCAACAACAAACCAAGATATTTCTCTTTGTCTATTCTTTCAATGAGTTGGTCATTAATAGTTAATGGTGAATAGTTAGTATTTTTTTTTTGTTTTTAGCTAAAAATATTATGTAATTAGTTTTATTTATATTTATGGTGAGAAGATTCGATTGGAACCAGGTGATACTTAAATTTAAGTCGTTTTGTGCTTCTAATATGATAGTTTCAATATGACGTACAAAGTAAAATAAGTATGTCTCATCAGCGTATAAAGTTACGTACTTCTTAAGGCCGATTTTGTGCAGACTATTTATATAAATAAGAAATAGCAACGGTCCTAATATTGACCTTGGGAAACGCCGTAGTTGATAAGCTTAGGTAAACTCTGACTGGAACCAATTTTGACAATCTGATAACGATTTGATAAATAGGAAACAAAAATATCATATGCCGCACCTCCGATGCCAATATCTCTTAGTTTCTTGAATAAAACCCTAGCAAGCTAACAGCATAGCAAAGTGGCGAAGCAATCAGCTTTGTAGCAGTTTCTAACGGTTGCCGTTGAGCAATCAGTTTCAAAATAGGAGGTTCAGATGCCTGGGTGATCAGTAACCGATTGCTGAAAACAGAATTTGAAAATTCGAAACCGTTCTCGAGATAATTGTGGGACAGACGGACAGACATCGTGAAATCAATAAGTGTCTTCGCATGCTTCGCCACTTAATAATGGATGACTGACCGTATCAAAGGCTTTTTTAAGGTCATTAAATATACCTAACCCTACTTGTCTACCGTGAATTTTAGTTTTTATTTTTGTGATAAGGTCTATTGTTGCCGAGACCGTGTTGGACTTTTGTATAAATCCATATTGCTTTTCATAAAAGAAATTTAGCGATGATAAATACGTATCCAAGCAGATATATAATAAATAATAGTAAATTTTGGATACAACAGGTAGCACGGAAATAGGACGATAATTACATTGGTTCAGCTTTGAATCCAGATTTAAGAATCGGTGTTACTTTTGCAATTTTAATATTATCCGGGAATACACCTAGCTTTAGACATTAATTTTTACAGTTTGTTAGTTCCATGATTATAAGATCTTTAACACACTTAAGACATTTTGTTGTAAAGCCGTCTAGACCAGAGCTAGTATTTTTGTTTATGTTGTTTATATTTTTATTGATTTCTTCTACAGCTGCCGGGGTCAGTTCTAATTAAGAATTGGTATTTGTTAAAGATGATTGTTCGCGCCAAGCGCTAATGTCAATAATTGACGTCAGAGGGCGCGCGCGCCTCTACGATACCGGTTTTGACGTCCCGTCGTGTCGAGGACACGCTAGGACAAGCCAGTCCAAATTCATCGCATCGATAGATAGAACCCCGTCCATTTTGTCGGGAACTCGTAATGGTAGGCGCGTATAGTAAATATACTGACTGGGAGTTGTAGCGCGTATTCCTTGCTGAGAGCTTCACCCGGGACTTTTAGATTGAACGCTGAGTCCGTATAAGTGGATTCGACTGTATTAGTTACTAGTGCGGTATTTGATATTCTAGAAATAACTGTGGCCACGCAAAACGGTAGTGACCGTAGATCCGGTCTCGCGTGTTAAGCTTTATAACAAACGAGAGTTAGTGGCTTCTGTAAGGTAGTTAATCGTACGACAGAGTGAAGGGACTGTCATCGTAGAAACGAAGAAAGTGACTGTGGACGGAGAGCAGTGCGAGCGGTGCGGAGGTCCGAACTGCTGCAGATGGTAACGGTCTAATAAAATCAATAACACTACCAGCCACACCCAGATACACATCACTGACTCTTACTTTCCTAGCACTATACATCCACATGTGACCTGACCGAATCCTGAGGGACCAGTCACCTTGCATTGAGGTAAGTAAGCTCCCTTTATTAAATAATAATAATAATAATAAAGAGTTTTATTTGTCTCAATTCACACACGGTAGCTAAAAGTGTACAAAAAAATTATCACAAACTTATCTAGCAACATACGTAAGTAAAAACATACATTAAAAAAAAATGAGACAAACTGGCCTGTGACTCAGCTATGTGGTGATTTGAGGTCACCGCTGGTATTCTGCCACAACCAACTTTTAAAAAACACAGTATCTTAACCTAATCTTGGCATTGACGTGAAACAACGTAAAGAAAATATAAACACATGTGCTATGTAAATCGGCAAATTTATATAATATGATACTTAATACCTGCCTCCAATTTTTGTTGTTGAAGTAACCATACTTTGCATTTCTTTCTAAATGATTTTACATTCACGATCTCCTGTAAAGGAGGAGGTATATTATTTCAAATTTTGGAGGCAGCATATTTGAAACATCCCTTTGCTTTAACACGCTTATAAGTTGGAAGTATATATAATAGTTTACCCCTTTGTCTCAAACGTGTTATTTGACATTTTGGAGATAATTTTTCATATAAATAATGAGGAGATTGCGAATTATTTAACGAGTGTACGAAACAAGCATATTTTAGTTTTCTGGTGTAAACCATATTTAAAATATTATTTTTAAGTAGATAAGGAGTTATGTGGTTAGTCTTAGGTATGTCAAAACAATAACGCATACACGCATTTTGAACCCTTTGTATTCTTCCTATAGTTTTCTGTGAAAGGCAAGGACCATATACCAAGTCGCAATAATGTAAGTGTGACAAGACTAGACTGTTGCAAAGACGGAGCCGGATATTTGGTTTTAGAAAAGAACGAATTTTGTAAAGAGATTTTAAAGATCCAAAACATTTTCCTATCTTTTGCTGTACGTGTTGTTCAAACGTTAAACCTTCATCCATGTTAAGGCCTAAGTTATGAATACAATCTTCTCGAGGAATAGTTGTGCCACTGATCATGATAGTTGGATCAATTTTTTTGATTAATGCAACCTGATGACGTGTACCCATAATTATACAAGTACTTTTTTTAGGATTCAGTAGTAGGCCATGAGCCTTTGACCAAAGCTCTATTAATTTTAGATCATCATTGAGGCTGGTAACCGCTGTTGTAATACTGTCGGTTTTTGGTAACGTATGGACGTACAATTGGGTGTCATCGGCATAAAGGTGATATTTGGAGTGGTGAACTACATTTTTTATGTCTGCTGTGTATATGGCGAAGAGTGTTGGGCCAAGAATGGACCCTTGTATAACGCCTTTAGAAATTGATAGGGGCTCCGATATATCAGCAGTACCTTCAATATTGATGCATTTTACTTTCTGACTACGCCCGCAGAAGTAAGACTGAAACCACGAACATGCCGATTCGGAAAAACCAACGTTTTTTAATTTTGTCAGTAAAAGTGGTATATTAATGCAGTCGAAAGCCCGAGTGAAATCTAGTAGAACTAGAATGGTACCTTGTCCATTATCAGCGGCGGTAAGAATATCGTCCGTTATGTGTAATAATGCTGTGGTTGTGCTAAATTTTTGCCGAAAACCCGATTGGAAATCTGGAAGGATGGTATTCTCTTTCAGATAGTTAGTAATTTGTGACTGTGCGCACTTCTCAACTATTTTTGACAAAACAGGCAATATACTTATTGGCCTGAGGTCGTCAAAGCTGTCTATCTTCTGTTTCTTAGGTAAGGGTATGATCAATGAGCACTTCCAAACATCAGCAAATACTCCTTCTAACAATGATTTATTAACGATGGCTTCAATAGCAATCAAAGAGTAGGGTAATGTAAACTTAATCATATTCATGCTAATTTCATCACATCCTTTAGAGTTAGAAGAAAAGGAATTAATAATCTTATGTAGCTCTGAAGCAGTCACTCTATTAAAATTGAACTCAGATAAGTTACTACGACAATTACTTTCAAATTTTTCAAACTGTTTTAAATCAACCGGTAACACAGGAACGCTATTTATAAAATGTCTATTGAGTTTTGTGGAATCCAAAAGATGTGCAGGAATTGATTTGCTTGCACCATTCTTAATTGTTTTATTAATATGACGCCACATTACGGACGGATTTTTAATATTATTATTTACAAATTGGGTAAAATATGCTTGTTTCTCAACACGAACAGCGCAATTATATAGGTTGCGCATGTCCTGGTAGAATTTATAAGCTGATTCGGAATTACTTATTTTAGCTTTACGACATGCTTTATTACGAATATTTCTCATTTCTATAAGGGTATTGGTCATCCATGGAGATGGAGATTTATTAAATTTACGTGTACATACAGGGGCAAAAGTATCTACTAAGTCTAAGATAAGAAAGTTGAACAAGTTAACCATTTCATTAAGGTCATTATATTCCAGTATGAGTTCCCAGGACGTGAATGCAGCTGCATTATTAATATATTTGGCATTATCTGCCAGTGGTCTATACTGGACGGTGCGGGGTTTTATATTAGAAACACTAATAGGGAATGTTGCTATTACTAGCCCGTGGTCACTTAAGTCATCATTATGTACTACATCTACCGATATGGGTTCCAGATTAACTCTAGTAAATATGACATCAATAAGTGTCGAAGTATGTGGCGTGATACGAGTCGGCAAGTTAACAATTTGATGTAGCTTGTAAGAGTCAGTCAGAACTTCGAAACATTTAGGTAGGGTTACCAGATTGTTACGATCTATACAGTTTATATTAATATCACCTACAATAAATATGTACTCGTATTCAGATCCTAGTACTGATAAAGATTCATGAAGGGAATCAATTGCAATTTCTTGACTTACACACTCAGGACGATATGCAATTCCAATTAACAAACTGTGTCGCTTAGTTTTAATATCAATCCATAATTGTTCAAGTATAGACTCGGGGTGATTAAGTTGTTTTACACGCATATTGGACTTCACATATACACCTACACCGCCACCACGACCACAACGTGGCTTATGTATTAGATTATAGCTAGGAATGGTATAAGCACCAATATCAGAGTCAGTTTTTAGCCATGTTTCGGTTAGACAGACGACATCAAAGTTAGCCAACCGAAATGACGCCACAAATTCATCCCAACCTGTATTAAGCGAATGAATATTTAACAAACCTATAGTAAACTGTCTAATTTTGTCTAATGAATTGAATTTGCCTATTTTTTATGCACGCGACATTGATAGTTAGAGAAATAAAAATACTATAGTTTACACCGAATTAGAACCCAATTTTTTTAAAATATCTTTGTTAACAATATGAATACATTCAGATTTTTCTGTTTTCCGCACAAAAATTTTTCCATTTTTGACCCAGACAAATCTGAAACCCAGTTCTTTTGCACGGGCCCTTGTTGCCGCATGCAGTTCTTTGTTATCCGCGGTCAGATGTTCTACTATGAAAATCGGTTTTGGTGGATCAGATGCAATTCCTAGTAGGCTAGTGTTGAGTTTACTCTTACTTTCTTTGTTATATTTGCTAGCACTGGCAATGAAAGAATCACGTATACGCTGGTTATTAAATCTTACTAGCACAGATCTTGGCCTGGAACTTTGAGGATTTTGTTTCGAAATTCTAATACAGTGCGATATATTGGTTTCGTTAATATTACAATTTATTACTTTTCCTATTTGAACAACAGTATTTAATATGTTTTCCTCTTTATTTTCTGGTAGACATTGTATTTCGATATTAGACGATCTTGCAAATTGTTCCATTACATTCAAATTATTCCTTATAGTGTGAACAGATGCCTTCAATTTCTCATTATCAGTTTCAAGGTTTTTAATAATAATAGACTTTTCCGCAATGTTTCTTTTCAGTTCTTCAAATTTTTCATTAAAAAATGTCATTGACTCGTGGAAAGTTGCAAGTTGTTCTTTAATTATCTCCAACTGCTCAGATACTTGCACCTGTATTGCTGATTTTAGAGCAGCTGTTAGCTCCTCCTTAATGATTCTGCGGAGATTTTGAACGTTTAACATGGTCTCCGAATCATAGTTATCAACATTAACTTTCTGCGTTGTTCGCATAGTGACATTACTGTAGTCATGATTACCCTCAACATTCTCGCAGGCATCCGATGTTTTGGAAACTATGCAACTGTTTTGCGTACGCACTGGTGTATTTGTGTTATCAACTTTTGGTTGTTTATTACGACACACAAGACACTTCCATGACTTTTTACTTTCTCTGGTCATCAGTTGAAATCGTTTTGTAGACACGTTTGCGCACAATAAATCGTAACAGAGACCGCAATACGCGCATATTAAATATTCACGACTTTTGATTATATTTGGACAACCTGCACAAGCGCGTTTTGAGTCACAATTTGAATCCATTGTATAAGATATGAATTTATTCAATGACTAAAATTGAAAAAAGTATTCCTCTGGTAAGGCTCGAACCGAGTTTTTCAGATGTCGTTTACTCTTGTGTTCGCTACGTTAACCAGTACGCTGTGTTTACTATTACGCGGATGGTGAAATATGACATCTATTTCTAGGATATATTCTTTAACTACAAAATGAATGTAAGGTACATTGAAATATTAGTAAATAGCAAAATAATTCCTCAAATTGAAGGGAAAAAAGTTCAACTTCTTATTACACTCAAACACTGTTTTAACACTTTAACTGCTTGTCAGAGATAGCTTTTTTTTGAAACAAATTACATTATCTACAACTTTTTACATACATAAGCCGATTCTAACTAGCACCGTGAATAATTCTTGCAAACAACGTTACATAGGTGTGACGTCTAGCCTGGTTGCGCGTAATAGAACGCTCCCCCCTGATTGTTTAATGTAATTAGAAACTTTCCACCCTTGGCGTTAGGATGCCCGACCTGCACCTGCTTGTAGGTTCTTCGTCTATGGGCCGCGGAGGACCCTACTCCTGGGATAAGTAGCTGCTGGCTGTAACATTTGGTAGCAGAGCGCGATTCCGGGATCGATTCCCGGTCGATCCCGACCATAGTGTTTGATAAAAATTAAACAATTTTGGTGGCAGGGAGCGTTGGGTTGATTGGTTTAACTTTGTGTCTACAATCACGCCCGTCCGAAATACGTAAAAATATTTTTTTATATACGTTGTTCGCGCAAAATCGCTAATGTCAATAATGGACGTCAGAGGGCGCGCGCGTCTCTTCGATACCGGTTTTGACCTCCCGTCGTGTCGAGGACACGCTAGAACAAGGGAGTCCAATTCATCGTGTCGAGAGATAAGGACGCGTTATTTGGTCGGGAGCTCGTCATGGTAGGCGCGTATAGTAAATATACTGACTGGGAATTGTAGCGCGTACATTCTTTGCTGAAAGCGTCACCCGGGACTTTTAGGTTTAACGCTGAGTATGTATAAGTGGATTCGACTGTATTAGTTACTAGTGCGGTATTTGATATTCTAGAAATAACGGTGGCCTTTGATCCGTACGTTCTGTGTTCATTTCGCGAGTCAAGCGTTATAACAAACGAGAGTTAGTGGCTTCTGTAAGGAAGTTAATCGTACGACAGAGTTCAAGAACTGTCATCGTAGAAAACGAAGAAAGTAACTGCGGAAGGAGACCGTAGTTTGGAGAGGTGCTGAGGGCCGAACTGCTGCAGAGGATCACGGTCTAATAAGGTCAATAACACTAGCAGCCACACCCAAATACACATCACTGACCCTTACTTTGCTAGCACTATACATCCACACGCGACCTGACCGAATTAAAACATTTGCAAATGTTCCGGCCAACAGATGCTTATCCCAGGAGTAGGGACTCCCGCGGGCCCATAGACGGAGAACCTACAAGCAGATGCTGGTCGGGCCTGCTACAGGCCAAGGTGAAGTTTCTAATTACAATAGACAATTCGGGGGGAGCGTTACACTATAAGAAAGGGAGCTTACTTACCTCTATCTAAGGCGACTGGCCCCTCAGGATTCGGTCAGTTCGCGTGTGGATGTATAGTGCTAGGAAAGTAAGGGTCAGTGATGTGTATTTGGGTGTGGCTGGTAGTGTTATTGACCTTATTAGACCGTGATCCTCTGCAGCAGTTCGGCCCTCAGCTTTTCTCCAAACTACGGTCTCCTTCCGCAGTCACTTTCTTCGTTTTCTACGATGACAGTTCTTTAACTCTGTCGTACGATTAACTACCTTACAGAAGCCACTAACTCTCGTTTGTTATAACGTTTGACTCGCGAAATGAACACAGAACGTACGGATCAAAGGTCACCGTTATTTCTAGAATATCAAATACCGCACTAGTAACTAATACAGTTGAATCCACTTATACGGACTCAGCGTTAAACCTAAAAGTCCCGGGTGACGCTCTCAGCAAAGAATGTACGCGCTACAATTCCCAGTCAGTATATTTACTATACGCGCCTACCATGACGAGCTCCCGACCAAATAACGCGTCCTTATCTCTTGACGCGATGAATTGGACTCCCTTGTTATAGCGTGTTCTCGACACGACGGGACGTCAAAACCGGTATCGTAGAGGCGCGCGCCCCCTCTGACGTCCATTATTGACATTAGCGCTTTTGCGCGAACATACGTAATAATAAAATTATTTGCTTTTGTGGCTTGCTTTTTTGTTAGTGGGTAAATTTGAAAAGCCGCGCCCGGTTTGTGCGCAAGCGGGAGTTTGCGTCATGTAGGTAGATGGTTATTTTTACGTAATCGGTTAATTATCGTTGTCGGATAGTTGTAGTGGATTACTATCGAAGGGTCGATTTCCGAGCTAGGAATTTGTGTTGATCGACCGTGATGTGTATCTTCGTTTATGTATCTTTCGTATTGTAATTGTATTTGAACTAAAGAGTAGTAATTTGTATTTACGCAATTTGAATTTAACTTGATTTGATCGAACTAGTATTTGTTATTTGTTAATTTGGTTTGTGTCTTTTCTTTTGTACTAACTTGTATTTGGTTTGATAAGTAGTAATTCGTATTTGTATAATTTCTATTCAACTCGATTTGATAGGAACTGCATTTGATAACTGTTAATTTTTCGTTGTATTTGTTATTTGTTATTTTTGTAATTGTGCTCGAGCCGCGTCGTTATTTGTATTTAGTAGTGATGTCCTCGTCCTAGATACTAATCCGTTGCCTGTGGACTGAGTTACGCTGGGCCACCAGCGCCCATGTTTTGATAGGTCGACCGGATAGGGTCTATAACTTGATGAAGCGGTTCGAGCAGGTCGATGCGTTCGAGGAGGCTAACGCTGAGCTCAAGGATTCGGATGTGGAACAGGGAGTCCTGGACTCCTGCTTCGCAGACTACGAGCAGTTCTTTTCGCTCACGGACGAGTTGATCGAGGCTGAAGGCAGGTATGCCGAAGAGGCGCGTAAAGTTCGAACGAGTGGCCTGCCCGAGTCCTTTCGGAAGCAGCCTCAGCCGGAGCTGTTGGGACGACTCCAAACTCAGGACTTGCCAAGGTTCTCCGGGGTCCTTTCCGAATGGCTGACCTTCGTTCGTATTTTCGGCAGCCTAGTGGACGCCCGGAGTGACTTGACCCCCAGCCAGAAGATGGCGTACATCCTGGCGTCACTAGAGGGGGAGGCCCTGAGCGTCATCGACCATTTGTGATTGTCGGACGACGCCTACCAGACTGCTCGGGAACTCCTAGCCAGAAGATACGCCAACGTCCGGCGAATTGCGGACGAACATGTTAAGCAGCTTCTAAGCCTCCCGCTGCTTAGTGACCGGGCCAGGCTACGTTCGGACCTGTTGGATCCAGTCTTGGTGGCCTGTAGTACGTTGAGGCGGCTGGATTTACCAGTGGGCGAATGGGCCTTTTTGTTGCTCCGCATCGTGCTGTCCCCGCCTACCTCTCAACCTTAGAATACATTTTGAGGAGAGGTACGGTGGGGACGAGGCCTCCTATATTCCGCCCTTCTATGACCTGCTGCGGTTTTTGGAGGAGCAGTGCGGACATATCGAGCACGCGGCGGGCACCGTCGAAGACTTACGAACCGTGCCCAGTGAGAGGCGGAATCCGCCGGGCAAGTCGTCGTCAACCCACCCCCCCTGCTCCTATTGTCGAGCATTTGATCACCGGGTAACGTCTTGCCCGAAATTATTAGGTAATCCGGTTCCGGCGAGGCGAACTATCGCCAAGGAGCGCCGCTGGTGCTACTCATGTTTGAAAGGGCACCTCCAGCGAGACTGTCCGCACTGGCGCCCCTGTCTGCATTGCCAGGGCAATCAACATGCCGTTCTGTGCCTGGGTGCCAACGGCGTGTCCACTCGGGGCTCTGCTAGGCCCTCGACCCCCATGGGCGGGAGCGCTCCGCCACGCCCTCTGACGGGCGACGCTCGGCGCCCGCCGGCTAGCCACCAGGCCCCTAGGTTTGAAAGGTTTCCCTCTCCCGACCAGTCGGGGGGTAATTCCCCCAGGGGCGGGGGTGTCATCACCCCCCCTCAGCGTGCGGAGAGGAACTTCACGGTCACTCATCAGTCCGCTGGACCCTTCTCACTCCCGTTAGCTGAGTGGCCGCGACTGGTGCACGACTGTACTCCATTTGATGGAGGCGGCCCTAGCTAGCTGCCGCCTTAGCTCCCACCACGGCCGCCTCCACTGAGCCTTGAGCCGTCAACAGTCCACTTGTCAAGCTGTTCTGTTGCCGACGGCCTCAGTGAGGGCGTATAACCCGATTGGCGACTGTTAGCGGTTGCGCTCTATTAGTCTCGGGTTCACGCGGTGTGGCCTCCACTTGGTGGTGGGAAGATAAGGACCCCCTGGAGCGTTGAATCACGCTCTCAAGGGGTATTAGATTTGGTTTGGTAGAGCACTTAGTTAAAAATTCTTTAAATTAAAATTAAAAATGCTTTTGGGTTTTCCGCGAAATTCATATTGTAGCGGTTGTGATTAAAAGAATTGAAATTAAGATACTTCTTTAAATGCTGCTGCATATGTTTTGTAAATATACTTGATCACTGTGTTTGTTGTTGCACGGAAAATTGAAATTAAATTGCGTGCCCTTTTGAATGCTTGTGCGTATGCTTTGTAATTGTATTTCATTGTTGCATCTGTTTGCTGAAAGGAAAGTTTGAATCCCTTTGAGATTAAGTGACGCGATTTGGAAAATTGTATAAATGTTTTTGTGATAGTGTTTAATCATTTTGCCTTGTGATAAGGAAGGTTGAAATTAGATAACCCTATTTGTGCTGAAGGGAATAAGAGTCAATTCTCTTTTGGTTTACATTTTGTTGGCACTGTCTAAGATATTTATTTGAAATAAGAAATGGGGCTGTCTCTTACGTTTATTGTTTTGTTTACTTTGTCAAGTTGACCTATGTGCGTCGGTGATTGCTTTGTTTTAATCAATTCTGTAATTGAACATTGATGCTTTTGAAAAATTAGTTGAAATATGAGCATAGGACTACCTGCCTAAAGGGCTATCTGGTTTGTATATTATCAGAAGGAAATCAGCTGTCGCACCATTAGGTTAATGATTATAGGTGGATGGCTGGGTTATGCCTACTTGTTTGAAAATTCATACTAGGGACTATCTGTGCGTTTCGTTCGGCTCTCCACAGACGACGTTCATGTGGAATTTGGGGGTGCTCTCTGCACTGAAGCTTAGGAGGTCCCTTTGGGCCGCTTCGTGTCGCATCGCTGTTTGCAGACCTGATCCGGTCGGATTGCGGAACTAATCATAGGAGCGCAGATAGGTGTTTGAAGGAGGTCGTCGGACTTCTATTTAGGAATAGGACTTATTTATGTGCTGCGATGTCCAGGTAGGGCATCCAGTTCAACCCTCCGGCTAGCCCACGTTGAGGCTGTAATTTTGCGGTGTTGGTTAGGGTTGCAAGATCTGATGGGGTGCCTAAGGTGGCCTAGTTTGGTTGTGGATTCGGTCTTGCAACTTGCCGTCGCGACCCTGTCCCGCTGACCGGTTTGCTCGCGGACCTAAATCCTTATGTCCAGGACGGGGGTTTGTTCGCGCCAAACGCTAATGTCAATAATTGACGTCAGAGGGTGCGCGCGCCTCTACGATACCGGTTTTGACGTCCCGTCGTGTCGAGGACACGCTAGAACAAGCCAGTCCAAATTTAATCGCTGCGATAGATAGCACGCGGTCCATTTTGTCGGGAACTAGTAATGGTAGGCGCGTATAGTAAATATACTGACTGGGAATTGTAGCGCGTATTCCTTGCTGAGAGCTTCACCCGGGACTTTTAGATTTAACGCTGAGTCCGTATATGTGGATTCGACTGTATTAGTTACTAGTGCGGTATTTGATATTCTAGAAATAACTGTGGCCACGCAAAACGGTAGTGACCGTAGATCCGGTCTCGCGTGTTAAGCTTTATAACAAACGAGAGTTAGTGGCTTCTGTAAGGTAGTTAATCGTACGACAGAGTGAAGGGACTGTCATCCTAGAAACGAAGAAAGTGACTGTGAACGGAGAGCAGTGGGAGCGGTGCGGAGGTCCGAACTGCTGCAGATGGTAACGGTCTAATACGGTCAATAACACTACCAGCCACACCCAGATACACATCACTAACCCTTACTTTCCTAGCACTATATATCCACATGCGACCTGACCGAATCCTGAGGGACCAGTCGCCTTGCATAGAGGTAAGTAAGCTCCCTTATTTAGAATAGAACGCTCCCCCCTGATTGTTTATTGTAATTAGAAACTTTCCACCCTTGGCATTAGGATGCTCGACCTGCACCTGCTTGTAGGTTCTTCGTCTATGGGCCGTGGAGGACCCTACTCCTGGGATAAGCAGCTGCTGGCCGTAACAATGATTTTTTTGATATTTGCCTGAAGTGGGTTGTTTGGGAATTTGACTAGCAAGAGCAGATACCAATAGTTGCAAAGAAGTTATTGAAATGTTCACGAATCTCCCCCTCATCAAATATATCCCCATTAGGAGTATGAAGTCTATGTGGCGGTTTCGTTTTATTAATTTTATAGTTGGACAGATTATTTAAGACTGTCCATATTTTAGCAGGTTTGTTTTTACAACTCTCAAAAGGTTTCAGGTTAAACTGTTTTTTAGCTTTCTCTATATTTGCAGTAACGTCATTTCTTTTCTTTACAAATTATTTTTGAGCGTGTTCGTCTTTTGGATTTCTTTTATACTTATACCATAGACTATTTCTGTCTTTAATGTCATTTAAATTTTTTTTTGATCTAATCTTGTTGAGGTGGGTTTATAATTTTTTAAATTCAAATTCTTCCTATTACTTTTTTCTAATACAAACATAAACATAAACATAAACACTCACGCCTGTCACCCAGAGGAGTAGGCAGAGACTATGGACTTCCATTTGGCACGATCCTGACAGACCTCTCTCGCTTCCTCCACATCCATATACCTACGCATACACGCTCGTCGGTTAAAGGTACTCTTGATTTGGCCCATTTTCAATATATCGCCAATTTGGTCGATAGATTCTAATATAGAGTAAAAATGTTCAGTATTACTGCTATTATCTTTGTTAATATGGTCGTAAAATTTTTTGTAGTCAATCGCTTCGTATTTTATACTCTTACTAATTTTAATCTGGTTATACTGCATTTCGAAGTAAATCTGCTTATGATCAGACATTGGGCTATTAGTTAAAGTAACACGGTAGTCATATTTATAATTTTCGAACAAATTATTGACATATATATGTAATCTTTGCTTTAATGAAGGTGTATTTCCTCAAGTTTTTAAACGGTCTATTATTCATCCAATTTATAAATCTGGAGACAGAGATAATGTCGGCAACTATCGACCGATTTCAATTCTTCCATGTTTTTCGAAAATAATCGAACGAATTATGAACAAACAACTCACGAACTACTTAGAAACTAAAAAAGTTCTATCCCCTAACCAGTTTGGTTTTCGGCAGGGCAGATCCACTGATGAAGCAGTGCATGACTTAACAGATTACGTAGTTAAAAATTTAGACAAGAATAACAAAGTCATTGGAATTTTTTTGGATCTCGCCAAGGCGTTTGACACTGTTTCTACATGCATTGTAATAGAAAAGTTGGAATTATGTGGTATTAGAGGAAAGCAACTTGCTCTATTTAAAGATTATCTCTGTAATAGAACACAATGTACTAAAATCGGCGATTACATTAGTCACGAGGCTTTAATTTCCTACGGTGTGCCCCAAGGCAGCATTCTAGGTCCCACATTATTTCTCGTCTATATAAACGATCTCACTTCTATTCAGCTTCCTTATGGACATATAATATCATATGCTGATGACACATGCCTTCTTTTTTCTACAAATTCCTGGGAAGCTGTTCAGGATGCTGCACAGATGGGACTTAATTTGATAAATAAATGGTTGCAAAAATCATTTTCTTACCTTAAATTCTGAAAAAACCAAATACATTTCTTTCACAATACGTAAAGAACGCCTTGATCATATTATCAATAAACCTCTAATCTCACACAAATGTCTCTCAAATATTAATATTAAATCGCGTAAATGTAACAAAATAGAATTAGTTCCTAACATTAAGTATCTTGGTGTAATAATAGATTTCAATCTTTCTTTTAAAAATCATATCGAAGTATTATCCAATAGACTATCTAAATTAATATACATATTCAAAAACGTACGCCATGTGCTAGATAAAACAGCTTTAAGACGTATCTACTATGCCCTAGCGCAA